>LPNX010836940.1:148478-201189 GCA_001517045.1 Pseudotsuga menziesii | reverse complement strand
CTACGCCCTCCCCTCCCCACCCCCTGCCCCCTATGTCACTTCCTTTCCAATTGCACAATTCTCAGAATTGGGCTTCATGATTTTAAGGTTATTGTAAATAACATCAAGGAATTTTTTTGTCCATGTCCGCATTTTTAGCCCCCAAAAAAGTGGTGCTACTGGTAGCACCACTTTTTGATTTGGAGGTGTTTTTTTGTGCTTTTTGGCGCTTTTTCACAAAAATGAAGTTTTTATGGTTGAAGTTCTCATTTTGAGTATAAATTTATCGTCAAGATGTATAACATGTTTATATAGTCCCATTGACCTTTTGTTTATTTATAGGACATTAATATACCCTATGAATACTTCCAAAGCTCCAAGGTAGTCTTCAAACGCTTTAAAGCAGTTAAAGTAGCTAATTGACACAAACATATAAACATGCATTCCTGATAGCACCACTAAATTAATTCAACATTTCAAATTACATTTGGAGATATCATTACATAGAAATATTGTAAAAGATTATCCTTGACCTTTTGACCTTTTGGCTATTTGTGGGACATTAATATAAAATTCTTGTATCTTATCTATCTATCTACTATTTGTCGCTCACCAAATGCAGTACACAAGCAAATCAATGTTTCATAATTTTGCATTAAAACCTTTTCAAAGTAGACCCTATGAATACTTTCAAATCTCCATGGTAGTCTTCAATCACTTTAAGGAGTTAAGTCACACAAACATGTAATCAGATATTCATAATAACACCACAATATTAATTCAACATTTCAAATTACATTGGATATATCATTACATGGAAATATATCTAATTGTTCACATCATGAGTCTGAGTCAAATTGCAATTCCAAAAATATACAATAATTACGAATGTAGAGAAACTATGACACTGATAAATATTATCAACCTTTTTGTTTACTTAGTTTTCCCGGTAAAAATCTTGTTAGTTTTTAATCATTAAAGATAGCATTATGTTAGGATCTTTAACTGAGAGAACAACAAGTACAACAATAAAACACAAGAGACAATGAACACAGTGTTTTTCCTCAGGGAAACCATAAATGGAGAAAACCCCGCAACTTCCTCAAAGATAGAATTAACACAAAAGGTAAAACCCCAAAACAGTAAGATGATCTCCCGACAACAGTAACCTCTTTCTTCCTTGCCATAGTGTCTTTCTCTTCCTTAGCTATGTGCTACAACTGAGTGTGGATGAGTGTGTGATAAATAGAGAAGTCACCTCTCTATTTATACTAATTCCCGACATGACTAAAAACTTTCTAGGGCCGACTTCACTAGGTGAGTCTAATAACCCTAGTGCCCTGGAACTGCGGGGACTTTAACCCTTAGACAATTGGAGGGTTACCCACAAGGACTTGACATGACTTGTTTACATTATAGATCTTCCTGATCGAAACATCGGGGCATGACATGACACAAGAACATCCCGGAATAAACACCGGGTTACAATAGATAAGAAATACAAGTGAATACATTTTGAAGTTACAATTACATCAACACTCCCTCTTAACTAGGAAGGTATTCTCTCGACACAATTTTCATCACTGGTCTTATTCTCTGGATCTTCTCGTTGTCTGCATCTTCAAGTCATCTTCATTTCTTGATCTGGATGATCACTGGATCTGGATCATCACTAGACATCATCACTGGATCTGGATCATCACTCGATCTAGATCATCATTGGACATCATCACTGGATATGGATCATCACTAGATTTGGATCATCACTGGATATAGATCATCACTGTTGGATCTGGATCATCACCCGATCTGGAACATCTCGGAGACATCATAACTGGATCTGGATCTTCTCTAGTCATCATCATATGTGCTATCTCGTGATTCTTCTCGTCATAGGAAGTTCTACAGAACCAGCCTTCTTTCATGCTGGTTGTAGGCCTAGCCACCATGTAGGTCTTCTTCAGTGCTTATATCTGAACTACTCATCAAAATGGCTCGCCCAACACTTACATATGACCTACTCATCAGAAAGGCACACCCAACACTTACATCTGACCTACTCGTCAGAAAGGCACACCCAATACTCACATCTGATCATATAGGATCAATCCCATAATCACATTAGAAAGGCCCAGCACTCACATTCACCAACATGATAGGACACAACTACTATCATCTATGAAAAGGCTCAACACTTACATCTGACCTACTCATCAGAAAGGCATGCACTCACATCTGATCTTGTAGGAACCAATCCTAAAGTCACATCAGAATGGCCCCTAGTCCCAGACTGAGCTACCTGGTAACTGACCAGGTGCCTCCATTCTCCCAAAGAATGGCAATTTCCCTTACATCTGAACTACTCGCCAGAATGGCCCAACACTTACATCTGACCTACTCGTCAGAAGGGCATGCAATCACATCTGATCTTGTTGGAACCAATCCTATAGTCTCATCAGAATGGTCCCCAGTCCTGGACTGAGCTACCTGGAAACTGACCAGGTGCCTCCAATCTCCCGGAGAGTGGTAGTTTCCCTTCAATCTAACATACTCACCAGAATGGCCAACACTCACATCTGACATGGGAGGAACCTAATCCTTTAATCATGACAGAATGGCTCAGTCCTTATATCTTACCTGATCATCAGAATGGCTCTCTTATTCCCAGACTGAGTGTTCTTGGTAACTGACCAGGTACCTCCATTCCAAGAATGGCATTCAGCACTCATATCTGACATGGAAGGAACCAAATCCTCTCACCATGATAGAATGGCTCAACCCTTATATCTGACCTGCTCATTAGAATGGCTTCCATACTCGTCACTTCCCCTTGGAAGGGACCTTGATCTGGAGAACACCAAGCTTCTCCCTGAAGTACTCAAACTTCACTCTGGCCAATGGCTTCATCAACACATCAGCTATCTGATTGTCCACCATAACATACTGAGCTTCACTGCTCCCCTATGTACCATATCCCTGATATAGTGATACTTGATCTTGATATGCTTCGAATTGTCATGGAACACTGGATTCTCTGACAACTTCACACAACTCTGGTTGTCACAATGTATACAAGTAGCATCCAACTGGAGATCAAATAAATCAGACAGTAGCTTCCTCAGCCATACTACCTCACAACTACTGTACTTACTCTGCTTCAGCTGTACTTAATGCCACGCAGAATTGCTTCCTGCTAAACCAAGAGATCACACCTGATCCCATACTGAAGCAACACCCTGAAGTGCTCTTCCTATCGATGGCACTGCCTACCCAATCTGAATCAACATAACCCTCCAGGTTAATCTTTTGATTCGCATCGTACTTGAGCCCATAATCAATTGTACCCCTCAGGTACCTTAGAATATGCTTTGTAGCAATCAAGTGAACATTTCTCGGATCTGTCAAGAACTGGCTCAAGGTGTTCACAGCAAAGCAAATTCCTTGTCTCATGTTCGTCAGGTACATCAAGGACCCAATCATCTGACGATACATCATATCATAAACTGACTCTGATGAAGCATCACTCAATAGCTTCAGGTTCGATGCCATAGGTGTGGCCATAGTCTTGTCACTCCATCATCCCAAACCTCTTCAGTATCTCTACTGCATACTTCCCTTGTCCAAGGAAGATTCCATTTGCACTCTGCCACACCTCCACACCTAGAAAATAACGCATCATACCCAAGTCCTTCATTTTGAACTCGGCAGCAAGCTTTCTCTTCATATCAGCAATTAACCCATCCATACCTGTCACAAACAGATCATCTACATACAATAGAAGCATCATTGGGTTGCCATCTTCAACCTTGTAGTAAAGGTTGGAATCTGCTTTACTCTTGGTAAAGCCCAAACTGGATAGAAAGATGTCAATTCTGTCGTACCATGTCCTGGGTTCCTGTTTCAAACTGTACAGGGCTTTCTTTAATCTGCACACATGAGACTCCTTGTCATGTGTCTCAAAACTGAGAGGTTGTTCTGCATACACTTCCTCTTCCACTACACCATTAAAGAAGGTAGTCTTGACATCCATTTGGTGTATCTTCCATTTCATTATTGTAGCTAGAGCAAATATTGATCTGATGGAAGTGTGTCTGGATACAGGTGCAAAGGTTTCTTCATAATCTATTCCTTCTTTCTGAGAGAAACCCCAAGTGACAAATCTTGCCTTATATTTTTCAATGCTACGATCTGCAGCATGCTTGATCTTGTAGATCCATTTGGAAGTTACAATTGACTTCCCTTCTGGTCTTGGGACAACATCCCAAACATCATTCTTCATGATCGATTGGTACTCTTCAATCATAGCATCCTTCCATTCTTTCTGTTCTGCTGCTTCTTCAAAACTGGAAGGTTCTTTATCAATAAAATCACATAGTAATGCTACATACCCGAAGCAGGATCTAGTCCTTTTTCTTTCTCTGTGATTTTCTTCTGGATCCCCATACCTTTCCGCACCTTGGATAATTTCTCGTACCCAAGCAGGTTTCCTCTTGTGAGGATTCTTTTCTTGAGGTGGATCTATAGGTCTTTGTGGTTCTTCAAATTCTCGATCTTCTTCTTGAGCTTCTTCATTCATGGTTGTATCATGAATTCTGGGTGCTTTTGTTTCTTCAGATTCTTCATTAGGTTTCTTTCTGGATTTGTTGTAAGCTGTGTCTTCATCAAATGTCACATTCCTACTGATATCAATCTTCTTGAATCCTAGGAAGTATATTCTGTAAGCCTTCGAGCTTTCAGAGTATCCCACAAATATACCCTTCTTTCCTGAAGGATCTAATTTAGTCCTCTTCTCTTTTGGAATGTGTATGTACACTAGACAACCAAATATTCTGAGATGGTTGACTTCTAGTTTCTTGCTGGAGAATACTTCTTCAGGAGTCTTGTTCTCAAGTACTCTGTGTGGAGTACGGTTTTATACATACACTGTTGTTCTAGCAGCTTCCACCCAAAGATGCATAGGAAGATCTTGATCATGAAGCATTGCTCTTGCAACTTCCATGATAGTTCTATTCTTCCTTTCTGCAATCCCATTCTGTTGTGGATTATAAGGAGTGGACAACTCCCTCTTAATCCCTGAGTCTTTTCATAGCTCTTTGAATTCATTTGAAGTGAATTCTCTGCCATTATCTGATCGAAAGGTCTTAATCTTCTTTTCAGTGTGATTCTCGATCAAGGCTTTGAATTCCTTGAACTTGTTGAATACTTCGTCTTTGTTCTTCATGAAGTAAACCCATGTCTTCCTAAGTTATCAATAAAAGAAACATAATATGCATACCCACTTAGTGAGCTTGATGAAATAGGACTGCATACATCGGAGTGGATGATTTCCAAGATTCCTTTTGCTTTGCTTTCGCTACTTGGAAATGTCTTCTTTGTATTCTTTCCTTTCGCACATCCTTTGCAGACCCCATCATGTTTTGCTTGGATTTCTGGAAGACCTTTAACATCTTTTCTTGTAAGAGGTAGTGCTCTGTAATGCACATGTGCAAGCCTTCTATGCCAAAGTTCATTTGGCTCTACTATGTCATGGTCCAAGGCTTGTTCTGGATGGCCCTTCAATTTGTACAATCCTCCTTCTTGTTCTCCAATCACCACCTCATCATCGATAGTCTTTCCTTTTGGCCACATGATGACTTGACCATCTATGAATGCAACTCTCATTCCTTTTGCATCTTATGCATATATGGAGAGGAGGTTCTTCTTGAGTCCTGGTACAAACAATACTTCCTTCATTGTCATAGACTTTCCAGAGTCTAGCCTATAGGAGGATTCCCCACTACCTTTTATTGGATATTGGTAGTCATCTCCTAGTTTCACCTTGTGAGGTTATTCATGTTCTAATAGTATCACAAAGGATTCCTTGAATCCTGTCATGTGTTTGGAAGGCCCGCTATCTATGAGCCAATCATTGCTTCCATGAGTAATGTTTTCTGTGAGAGCAAAAATCAAAACATATTCATCCTCGCATGAAGAATCTTCACTTTCATATCTGGTTCTTTTCTTGGATGGTTCATCACCCTCTGCAGCATGAGCATGATGTATTCTTTTGTTGCTATTTTTCTTATTCTGTCTCTTAGGACAATTTCTTGCAAAGTGTCCCACTTCATCACATGTATAACATCTAATTTTAGACAAATCTTTTCTAGTGTTATCTTTGTGAGAGTGCTTACCTCTGGAGTGATTAGATCTTCTTTTGGTTGACTTGGAGTGTACCATAAGAGCTTGATCTTTGCTTCCCATATGCTCTTCTATTCGGCTACATAGGGTACTCCCAAAAGACTGAACACCTTCAGATACCGCTTCACACAAACAGATCATAGATCAACACATCGATGTTTGTCACGTGGTTAAAACCCCCGAGAGGAAAACAGTCCACGGCCCTAGCCAAATAGATACTTGGAGCAATTTATTATGCAAAAGAAAGAAAGTTACATGAGCTTCTCATAATCGATCAACTAGCCAAGGACCCTCTATGCTCTTTAAATAGAGATCATAGACCAATTGGGTGTTGAGCCACAGATCAATGGTAGGTATGTGTTGTAAAGGAAAGTATCATATGGCTAGGGTTTAAGAGGCCATCAACGTACTGGGGTTGAAAGGTGGATGCATATAGTTCTGTAAGTATATATAAGCAAGTTTTTGAGATTAGAATGGTTCATACCTTAGCCAAACGAAGGTTGATCCAAGCAGCCCTTCAATCCTCTTCTTGCTCTTCTCGCTCCTCTTGCTCCAAGAGACCTGCAAAATGAATTATACCTTCCTCAAACCAATATGACCACATATAAAGCAATGATAATCAAATAAACATGAAACAATGATCTGGTTAACATCATCATATGATCATAAACAGAGTTTCAATCACACATTGAACAATTATCTGGGAAGAAGAAGGACATCACATCTTTATTAATATTGAAAACAAGTACAAGTATACCTTCTCTTCAAGTTTGGCACCTCACGAAACCTTGATCTGGTTCTGTTGCTTCTCTTCTCCAGAGAACTCAGCCTCCAAGCTCTGCAACACAAGGAGAATGCTTCTAGGGAAAAGGTGTGGGCAAAGAGAGCTCCAATTCCTCCAGCATAACAATGCAAAGATTCAAGTCTCCTCTCATGGACCTCCCTACCTATATTTATATACTTAAGGAAGAGTTAGGGGCGAAGACAAAGTAGTTACAACTAAAGGAGTCAGTTGCATAACTACCCAAACTACCCAAAATTCAAAAGACGTGTTTTTTTACATTTTTAAGAGGCGTATACGGGTTGCAGAAACAACAGTCACGTACACGAGAAATACATGCGGGTTTCTAATATAGAAAGTCACGTATATATAGAAACTAATGTACGTACGTGGGTATTATAGAGAGCAAGTCGTGTACGTACGCGGGTTTTCCCTAAGGCAACTCGCGTACAGACAAAAAACTCATTTTTAGGGTATTTCTAGGCATTTTCAGACTTTGGTGTCTTCTAGAAAGTTTTATCTAATAGAATTATCTTTCCAAAGGTGCAGAGATGAGGTTAGACGGAGTTACAAAAATCAAGATATGGGTCCTCCAAGTTAAGTGTTTTTTCAGTGACTTTCATGAAGTGTCATCACGAAAGTGTCGACATGCGACAGAATCATGGGAAAGTGGTCACAGGCAGAGATGTGTCATTTTGAGCTATAACAGATGCCCCCTAATGTGTGAGGTTAGAGGGGAAGATGATAGCCGAAATACATTATAAAGGAAATAGCTTAGTATGGAGAGAGCAGAGAATCCAAGATCAAAAGGCTCGAACAAAGGTACCTGAAAAAGAGATAAATGTCAGAAAAACTGATCTCTAGGACATACAAGTCCATATACAAAACATCGCCATAAAGATACAGGCGGATCCAACATATATATAACTGATGAAACTATCATGGTCACTCAATATGCAAAAATGCACCATATCAAGTCTAAAGGAGTCATGGCCACAAATGAACAAGGTGGATCCATACTCAACAATCGATCATAGCCACAAAAATACAAGGTGGATCTATGTCTCAGGAAAATGTCATATAAAATGTAAGAAGGTCTTGCACAACTTGGGCAATAGAAAAATGATAATAATGCTACTGTCAGCCCAAGGTCTTCAATCCAAACCGCCCAAAAGGTACGAATCCTAACCATGCGAATAAAGGGAACTGAAGTCAAACATGGAGGAAACCGTTTGATTACTGATCAATAATGAGAACTGTTAACAAACGCGAGGGAAACCACCATTAATGAAAATGGTCCCCAAGGTACCTAGTTCATTCTAACAAGTGTGATTACCAGGACTTGAAGAATCCATTGAGTAGGAGACATTAAGGTATTCCCACTACCCAATAGCGAGGGAAATTTCCACTGATGACTAAAATCCCCAAGGTACTGTCATAAAACTATAAATATCATTCCCAGAGCAAGAGGTGTTGCAGTCGATAGGAAGAGATCCGTTGGAAGGAAGGCATTAAGGCATCCTTCATCATCCAACACGAGGTAAGTCAAAGACTAATTGGATCTGGAATTGGTATTGAATTTCATGACAAGGAACGTTGAAGACATGCTGTAATGAACTGATACCAGGGAATGGCCGACATAAAAAGTCAAGGCAATTGCAGAAATGGCCAACAAAGGTTTAATCCTTGAACAGTGAGAACGACACAAAAGTGACTTAAGCAGATTTTGACACAAAAGGACCAACGAAACAAATCTGCAATGTAGGAGACATTGACAGATTCCCCATATAATTGGAAAAGACACCAACTGGAGGAGTAAGAAACTCTGAATCAGGATAAGGTCAAAATACTAGGACCCAACTATTGATAGACTCAAAACTGGTGCTTTGTTCAAGGAAACAAGACTTGCTGCCATGATGTAAAAAACATGTGAATGAACTTCCCTTTCCCTCTTTCTTGTAAAGGTTTAATGAGTCCAAGAAAGCAAACTCAGGACCATCTTCATTTTTGGCAAGCTCAAAGAAAAGAAAGAAGAATGCTTGATAAAGCACTGATTCATGGATTTTACAAGCCCGAACTAGTACATGATCGACGATGTTTTCATAGTTTAGAGAGTCTGAAAACTCCAAAGAAGACTCCATGGGGGTGCTTTTTCGTACAATTTAGTCTTCTGAGACCGAAAAAGTATAAAACATACCAAAGAAGAACTCTCTTAACTTTCGAAGAAGAAAAGGCGCACCTTTTTCGTACTTAGTCAGGAAGTTCCGAAAAATGTTAAATTACCACCTACCCAATGCTCCTTCAAAAGCAGCATATAGCTTAAGTTTTACGAGTGTGAAGGAAGGCAAGATCACTTGGAAAGATCCATTTGATTACGAGAAATGGGGCTTACAACAATAAACTTAATGCTTTGTTCTTTAGGGTTTAACGAGCATGACAAAGACATAAAGTACACTCGAAATATTTTTCATGTTTTGGTCCAGAGCACAAAAAAGAGAAAACTAAGCTCATACCGGGGGTTCCTTTTCCGTAAGTTTAGTCCCTCAGGTTCGGAAAAGTGATAAACCTATGCCTGAGAATACTCTTCTCAATTTTGAAGAAAAGAGAGTGTTCCTTTCTAGTATTATTCCACATGGTCCAAGAAAGAGATAACCTACCACCAATGTGGATTCCCATTCATATATTCTTAACGAGCCTGAATGGACAATTTTACTTGGCAGTCAAGTCTATTTTGAGGAGTCATACTTGGGCCTAAATAAACTCAAAATTTTTCCCATGAAGTTTTAACGAGTCCGAGAAAGTCAACTCGTGGCCTCCTTACTGTTTTTAACAAGCTCGAAGGAGAGCTGAAAGAATGCTCTAAATGCGAGGAGACGAGTGTCATAGGCAGGAGAAACTAGTTCCAAGCGCAAGGAACAGACCTATGCACAATGCAAGGAAAGTGAGAAAGATAAGGACACTCAGGGAACGTCTCCTCAAGGTAAAGGGTGTCAAGTTGCAAAGGCAAATTGATACAAGGCTTAGCAACGATGAGAACAAAGATGAGGGCTTATACAACAAGCTAACAGCGTGGAAGCTAGCATCAGGCTCATAAGCGCGAGCAGGGCACATGCAAATGCAATTACGACTTGAACAACAAGGCGAGGACAATAAACAGTTGTGAATCCAACTACAAATCCTGTCTCCAAGAAACAACAACATGAGGATCATATTCAGAAGAAAAGATCTGATGCAAGTCACTTTGGAAGAAACACATGTGACTTTGATATCTTCTATAAAAGGTAAAGTCAAGGCAGAATCGACTGAAGAAGATTCTATAGAACCAAGGCTCGAGGGTTTATAATCAGTAAGATCAACCTCAGAAGGAGAGCAAAAATCAACAAGGGAGATAGAGTCTACAGAAACAAACTCAGTATCACAGGAGTTGAAAAATTCATAAGAAAAATCAAACTCATCAGGATCACTGACTTGCTGTTCGAAGGAAGAGTCAAAAGACTCAACAAGACCAACATAAGAAGAAAGGTTAGGAGTACGAGGCAAATCAGGGTTAGACTTAGTCACAACTGAACCAACATCCAAGAGAAGATTAGACTGTATCAAAGACTCTAGGAAGACTTCATCCGAAGGAAGGAAATCATCCGAGATAGGGCACATGTCTAAACTTTCAAATGGATTGACAGAGTGGAGAGCATGCTCCATAGTCTGTATAGGATGACTCACCTGTTCAACTACTGGGACCAAGTCCCGAGAAGGTAAGCATGAAAACAAAGGCTGCTTCTCAGTATCAATTGAACATAAAGGACATGAGGCCACATGAGGACATGAGGTAACAATGTAAAAGACTGAAAGAAAGATAGAGAAACCCCAAACAGACAAAGATATCCCCAGTGGAGTCACCAGTTCTATTGTAAAGGAAAGTATCCTATGGATAGGGTTTAAGAGGCCATCAACATACTGGGGTTGAAAGGTGGATGCATATAGTTATGCAAGTAGATATAATCAAGTTTCAAAGATTAGAATGGTTCATACCTTAGCCAAATGAAGGTTGATCCAAGCAACCCTTCAATCATCTTCTTGCTCTTCTCGCTCCTCTTGCTCCAAGAGACCTGCAAAAGGAATTATACCTTCCTCAAACCAATATGACCACATATAAAGCAATGATAATCAAATAAACATGAAACAATGATCTGGTTAACATCATCATATGATCATAAACAGAGTTTCAATCACACATTGAACAATTATCTGGGAAGAAGAAGGACATCACATCTTTATTAATCTTGAAAACAAGTACAAGTATACCTTCTCTTCATGTTCGACACCTCACAAAACCTTGATTTGGTTCTGCTGCTTCTCTTCTCCAAAGAACTCAGCCTCCAAGCTCTCCAACACAAGGAGAATGCTTTTAGGGCAAAGGTGTGGGCAAAGAGAGCTCCAATTCCTCCAGTATAACAATGCAAAGATTCAAGTCTCCTCTCATGGACCTCCCTACCTCTATTTATATACTTAAGGAAGAGTTAGGGGCGAAGACAAAGTAGTTACAACTGAAGGACTCAGTTGCATAACTACCCAAACTACCCGAAATTCAAAAGACGTGTTTTTTGACATTTTTAAGAGGCGTATGCGGGTTGCAGAAACAACAGTCGCATACACGAGAAATACATGCAGGTTTCTAATATAGAAAGTCACATATATATAGAAACTAATGTACGTATGTGGGTATTATAGAGAGCAAGTCGCGTACGTACACGGGTTTGCCCAAAGGAAACTCACGTACAGACAAAAAACTCATTTTGAGGGTATTTCTAGGCATTTTCAGACTTTAGTGTCTTCTGGAAAGTTTTAGCTAACAGAAATATATTTCCAACGACATAGAGATGAGGTTAAATGGAGTTATATAACTCAAGATATGGGTCCTCCAAATTAAGTGTTTTTTCAGTGACTTTCATTAAGTGTCGTCATGGAAGTGTCGACATGCGACAGAATCATGGGAAAGTGGTCACAGGCAGAGATGCATCATTTTGAGGTATAATAGTATGATCTAAGAGAAGTTGAACCGTTGGATCACTCTATGTCTAGAACATATCGTGACCGTCGGATTAGAATATTTACAAATGCATACTAATGCATACTAAAGAAAAACACTTTTACCTAACGGATATATTACACAAGTTTATCTTAACTAACTCCTAAGTGTCTAAATATCCTAACATCCCACCTGAAGAACAACTTGGGATAGGATTGAACGATTTACAAAAGTGACACTATTAGGAGAAGGAAGGAGGCATTAGAGCCTATCCCCGCTTAAGGACACATTCCTGAACTCCTAACATAGACCGAAGTTTAGAAAACTTCGCTTCTGTAAGAGACTTGGTGAAGATGTCTGCAACTTGATTATCTGTAGGGCAATAGAGAACTTCAATAACACTATCATGAACAAGATTTCTGATAAATTGCATGTGTAGCTCAATCTGTTTGTTACGCTGATGTAGAACTAGATCTTTGGCAAGCTTGATGGCACTTTGATTGTCGCACCAAAGTGGAGTAGGCTGCTGCTCCTCGAATCCAAACTCTGAAAGGATCTGTCGAAGCCATAAAGCTTCCTGACTGGCATTAACTGCGGTTCGATATTCTGCTTCTGCTAAAGAAAGAGCAAGTGATTGTTATTTCTTACAAGCCCAAGTGATAGGTCCAGATCCCAGACTGAAAACATAACCTGCAGTAGACTTTCGATCATTAGGATCGCCAACCCAATCTGAATCAGTGAAACCAACCAACAAAGGTTTCCCCCTGTACTGTAATGAATCCCAAACTGAATTGTACCTTGAATATATCAAAGTATTCTTTTTGCTTCTTTCCAATGACTTTCATGAGGAGTTTGCATATAACGGGCAACACGACCAATGGCAAAGGAAAGGTCAGGATGGGAATGAGTCAAGTATAAAAGACTACCAACAAGCTGACGATACAAGGTGGCATCTACTTCAGGGGAAGTAAAAGTGGCAGAAATTTTGACTCCAAACTGGAAGGGAGAAGGGGCTGGTTTACAATCTTCCATGTGGAAGTGACGAAGAAGGTCACAAGCATACTTAGACTGGGAAAGAAAGATTCCTTCTTTGGTTTGCAAGACTTGGAGACCAAGAAAATAATGCAAATGTCCTAAGTCTGACATTTCAAAATTTTGTTTAAAACTGGATTTCACATGGGTTATAAGTTCAGGGTCACTACCAGTAAGGATAAGATCATCAACATAAAGAACAAGTATGATGAGATGGTTCCCTACTTTCTTGGTATAGACATTGGGGTCAGAATGGCATCTAGAAAAACCAGTGTCAAGGAGAAAGCTATCCATTTTGGCATACCAAGCTCTAGGAGCTTGCTTAAGGCCATATAAGGATTTCTTAAGGAGACAAACAAGGCTAGAGTTATTCTGAACATATCCAGGAGGTTGTTCCATGTAAATTTCCTCATGTAAATCACCATGTAAGAAGGTAGACTTGACATCCATTTGATGGACTTCCCAGTTATGTAAGGCTGCAAGGGAAAGAACAAGGCGGATGGAGTTCATTTTTGCTACAAGGGCAAAGGTTTCATTGTAGTCAATCCCTTCAACCTGGGAAAAACTTTTGGCAACTAACCTTTCCTTAAGTCTTTCAACACTTCCATCTAATGCATACTTAGTTCTGTAGACCCATTTACATCTGACAATTTTTCTTCCTTTTGGAAGAGGAACAAGATCCTAAGTATCGTTCGCTATTCATGAACAATATTCTTCATCCATAGCTGCACCTCAATCTGGATTTCCTGAAGCTTCTTCAAAATTTTATGGATTATGATTCTCGAAAACTTGAGCCAAAAGAGAAGAGGCTCGCTGAAACTGAGAATGTGTTCACCGTTGATCTCTAGGATCACCTACAAGATCACCAGTTGCTTCACATGTTGAACGGACCCATCGAGGAAGTATTGGTGCTGGTGCAATTGGAGGAACGTGAGCAAGCGGAGGTGGATTTTCATCCTCACTGTCATCATCAGAAACTAGAGTTGGAAACCTGTCAAGGAAGCTGGAAGAAGAAGAAGAAGAAGACACAATCATTGAATCAGGCTCGCATGCCAAAGATGTCACACCCGCCAAGTTAGGCTTGTAGTCCAAGAGATTTTCATCAAATTTAACATCTCTTCTAATGATTATATCATGAGAATGTGGCTGAAGAAGTCTATAACCTTTTACATCTTCAGAATATCCAACAAATATGCACTTTTCACTTTTAGGCTGCAATGCTTTCCATTTTTCATCTGGAATGTGAGCCCATGCTTCACAACCAAACACACGAAAGTGACTTACATCTGGTTTAATTTTACTCCATGCTTCTTCCAGTGTTATACCTTGTAAAACTTTAGTGGGTGTGCGATTAACTATGTAATTTGCACAATTTATGGCCTCAACCCAATATTGAAGACTTAGTCCCTTAGATTGGATCATACAATTAGCCATTTCTTTTAAAGTGTGGTTCTTCCGTTCAGCTACACCATTTTGCTGTGGTGTATATGGAAAAGTGTGCCATTGTTGGATTCCTTGTTCAGTGCAAAAAGTAGTGAACTTATTGTTAACATATTCTCCTCCATTATCAAATCTTAACTTAATAATTTGATGACCAGATTGTTTTTCAACAAGGGCCTTGTAGGCCAAGAACATGTTAAATACTTCGCTCTTAAGTTTTAAAAAGTAAACCCAAGTACATCTGGAGTAGTCATCAATGAAAGTTAAGAAATATTTGAAACCAGAAAATGAAGCAGATGGAAGCGGGCCACACAAGTCACTATGCACAAGCTCTAAGGGAACCGAGGCATGCCAAGAGGCACGTTTGTCAAAACTGTCCCGGTGATGTTTTCCGAGTACACAACCAGAACAAACACCATCCTTGCAAGATACTAGCGAAAGACCAATCACCATATTGTCTTTACATAGTTGTTGTAATGAGCGATAATTTAAGTGACCAAATCGCTCATGCCAAAGTTTGCTCAAGTTATCACTATGAGCAACAAAAACTGAAGGAAAAGGTGATGACCCAAAGTTGTTAAATTTGTACAACCTGGTAATATCATCAACAATTCTAGTAGCAAGGATATTTTGAGGATTTTTAAATCCTTGATTACAACTTGGTGAGGTGTAAACGTCACAGTTTTACCTTCACCTGAATGAGTAATTTGATAGACTGATAACAAATTGCAGGAAATTTTTGGAACACATAGTACATCACTGAAATGACCATTTTCTACTGAAACTGTTCCAGATCCTACAACACTTAGAGATCTATCATCACCAACAAATATTTGTTTGGTGTTACATTCTTGCATAGTAGAAAAAATGGTTTTATCCTTAGCCATATGATAAGATGCTCCATAATCAATGAGCCATTCATTTGAAGTAGAAGAAAAAGATGCAGTATAAGAGTAACCAGAAGCACAAAGTGCATGTCCATGAGAGTTAGATTCTGAAGACGAATCTAGGCTGATGTGGTGCTTCTTCATTTCTGCTTCCAAGGCTGCCATCTTCTTAAAACACTTAGATTCATCATGATTATCTTTCCCACAAAAATTGCAATGACACTCAGTATTCTTTCCTTTTTGCTTGGATCCTTTGTCATTTTTTAAAGAAGGAGTTGACTGAGAGGGTTTGGGACCCTTGTTGTTTTTCTTATTATTGCGAAAATTCTGTTTCTTGGGAGGCTTGGATTTTTCTTTCTATTGGGACAATAAGACTTTCCCAGATGTATTTGCATTGTTAATTATTCCAAGATGAATGAGCTTATCTTGCTCTCTAATTAAGGAATCACAAAAGGATTCAAGACTAGGCTCTTGATAGCTGGCTGCAGTTAAGAATTCTTTCATGGAGTAGAATGTAGATACAAAAACAGAGTATGCAGGTCCATGTTTGGAAAGAATATGATAAATACATTGTTTGTCTTCTTTCTTAATCTTGCATTCTGCATGTAATAATCTAAGAGTTTTATACTTAGATAAATAGTCTTGAATGCATGAAAAATCATTTGGATTCAAGGAAAGCAACTCATTCTCAAGTTGATGACCCTGAATTTCATTGTGTTTACCAAACACAGATTCCAACTTTTTCCAAGCTTTATCAGGTTCATCAATTCCAGATATGTAGAATCGCAAATCAGTAGAGATTGACATCCCAATCAATCCATGAGCTTCATCACATCTATTTGCCCATTTAATTTTCGTATCATCATCACTGGGTTCTGTTTCTTTCCCTGAGGTTATCCTAAAAAGTCCCCTTCTTCGTAGAACATCCTCCATATGAGATTTCCATGAGAAATAGTTAGAACTTGTAAGTATAATATCATAAGGGGCAGCCATACTGTAAAATAATGGCTGAAAAAACAGAAAACTAACTGTCTAGATGCAAAGAGCTCTAAAAAATATGCAGTTTTAAAAAAAAACGGCACTTAAAACTGATTCCGGATGATGAAGTTATGCTTGATCAAATGAAATGTTGAAGATGTCCCCAATAGTGATGTGGCAGATATTAACTTGACCAACTAAAAAAAGAAGCCCCCTCTTCCCAAAATCAATCTTTGAAAATCACTTTTACAATAAAGTTGCTTTGAAGTGAATCACTTGTGTAGAATAAGTGATGTTCACTTTTACAATAATGAGACTTTTTAAATAGTGTGGCAATAAATTAAAAGACTTAAGTGACTCACTTTTATTCTATTTTATTAATGTGAGATGCACTTTTACAATAAAGTAACTTGAAAATAGAAATTGCATGCACTAAAAAGTAGCTTGATAAGACTTGAACTCAAGAGTTATCAAGGTGTAAAGCAACTTTGGACCAAGTGAGCTAAGTTTAAAAGGTATGTAAAACTATGGAAAGAGGAAGGGGGATTCTTTTTTTTTTACTCTTCTCTCTCATTTTCCGTGCTTGCTTTTTTTTCCTACAAATCACAAAAAAAACGAAAAAACAAAAACAAATTTTTTTTTTCCACACAATGGGGTTAGATCTTAGTTAGCTTACCCAGAAAGTCTACGTTTTCAAGTTTTCTTGTTGTTTCTGATTTTTCGTGATCGCACAAGGTGCACGGCAAAGGGCATACGTTGCCGAGAAGACAAGAAAAAAAATTTCCCTTATTGTTTCTGATTCGCCGCGATCGCGTAAGGTGCACGGCAAAGAGCATACGCAGTTAGGGAAAACAACAGTCTGAGACTAAAACATAAAAGATCTAATTAAAAACTGATAAAATATGAGAGATTAAAAAAAAACAAATCCGTCACTGTAACATTATGCCTTCAGATTTGTCGAAATGGGTGTTTCTGAAGCAAACGAAAATGGTTTTCGGTGAAACGAAAACTATTTTCCAATGGAAATAGAGCTTAGGACGCAATGGAACAACTCCCATAGGCCACAAATGCATAGAAAATATAGAACCAGAAACCCTTTCAAAGTTTCGGCAACACCGGTTCCAGATCTTGATCAAAACCGAAAGCGACTCTTCATAAAAGCTCGGATACCATGTTCGGGTACACATGGTACTCCCAAAAGACCAAACACCTTCAGATACCACTTCACATAAACAGATCACAGATTAACACACCGATGTTTGTCACGTGGTTAAGACCCCTTATAGGGAAACAGTCCACGGCCCCAGCCAAATAACTACTTGGAGCAATTTATTATGCAAAAGAAAGAAAATTACATGAGCTTCTCATAATCGATCAACTAGCCAAGGACCCTCTATGCTCTTTAAATAGAGATCATAGACCAATCGAGTGTTAAGCCATGAATCAATGGTAGGTATGATCTAAGAGAAGTTGAACCGTCGGATCACTCTATGTCTAGAACATATCGTGACCATCGGATTAGAATATTTACAAATGCATACTAATGCATACTAAAGAAACACACTTTTACCTAACGGATATATTACACAAGTTTATCTTAACTAAATCCTAAGTGTCTAAATATCCTGGCATCTTCTCGAGCTGCTATCTAAGCTTCTTCTTGAGAGCACTCTTCCCATAGTCTCTTGAACTTGACTAACTTCTTTCTAGCACAGATCCCTTGAAAAAAGGAGTCCCATGATCTAGTGTTATCCATCTGAATGGCGCCTCTCCGTTCGAGTGCCGACATCCCTCATGTTGGCACACAAAAGGACATCTATGGATTGAGGTTTTCCCATAACACTATAGATTGACTTACTATAATACATTTCTCCTCCATCCAGCTGGTTAATTTGCCATTTTTGCTATGTTAAGTTGTATTCGCGACTCTCTACATGTACAACTCGCGCATCATTCGTGAGTGTCGGTTGCTGCAAGTCACGAATGGATGCATTCGCGGGTTTCTCTTATAGCAACTCGTGAATAATTCACGAGTTGTCCTTATACATACCCATGAATATGTCCCTTGACATTTAAAAATAAAAACATGCGATGATCTGAGATTAGTTAAGCCATTTACCTTAATCCTCTTAACTATCTCAACTTCCTCAACCTTCGAAACTGCCTTATTTACTCCATATAAATACAGGCCTTGGGGAGGGTGTTGGATATACTTTTGGAGAGCAAAGTTATGCAGGTGGATTGTATACAGAAGTATTTGGAGCAGTGAAACTTAGAATCCTTTGGTTGCAGAGGAGTCCTTGTCTCAGGCGTTGGGTTGTAATCTGAACTCTTTCCATTATTGATAATAAAGAGAATCCTTCTTCCATATGTGTTTCATGTATCTTGGTTTGATAAATGTTTATGTTTCTGCATCTTATATGTGATTTATCTAACCTGCTTATATATATATGAATAATCTTGTATCTGGAAGATTGTTTCTTGACAGGTGAAAGAGGAGCAACCTTGAAGACTTTGAAGGTGAAGCAGAGCGGAAGAGGACTAGCAAGGATCGACCTTCGTTTATTAAGTAAGTCTTTCTAATCCTCCTATTTCCTTTACTGCACTTTAGAGTCAATTGTCTGCAAGTTGATTGAGTATGTTGGTAACCCCAGACCTATGGTTATTAGGTGTGTAATCTTGTACAACAGAATTGGCGACTCTGCTGGGGATGCCTAGACTATTGTAGGTCCTTTCTGTTATCCCTGACCAGTCTTTGCTTGAAGTCTGTATGTGATATTACATCCTGGTTCATACTACCCTCAGTATTTGAAAGTATTTGGAATTTTTCTTGTTCTTTGAGAAAAAAATTATTCCCATTCGCGAGTTGCTCTTCTGAATAGTCACGAATACAAGTTTGCATTTGCGGGTTACTATACTGGACAGTCGCGGATCATCTGCGGGTTTCTCTTATATACAATCGCGAATCTGCCTGGAAGTAGGGGTTTTTTATGTTAAGGTTTGCTTATTCCTTTCTTTCTGTAATCCCTGTTGGTGTGTGGACTTTCTTTAAGAATGTTGTGTAGCTCATTTGAGTGCCTCTGTTGATCACACTTTGTGCTTTTTCAGAAGCCCTTGAGTCTCTTTTACTTGGATTATTTTCTATTTGCATGCTGAAGTGGTTGGCCTGTTTGGGTTGTGGGTTAAAGTGTCTTTGTCTAGATCCGTGATTAAGGTCTTGGGCTCTGTTTTTCCAATCTGTCTTTGGACAGTGGCTGGTTGCCATTTGCCTTCATAAGTCTACAATGATTTTTGTCATTGTGTGCACCCAAGAGAGGGTTCCTAGCCTTCCATTATTGGTTGTCTTTTGGTTCTGTCAGCCTATTCACTTCGGTTTGTTGCTTTTAGACAGTTTATTTGATTCAAGTTTGCTCAACTACAGTGCATCGTAGTTTTTCTTTTGTTTTTATAAAAAGAAAATTTAAAAGAATGTATACTTGTTTTTGCTGCTTCCCCCCCCTACCTCCTTCTTTGGCTTGACCTTGTTGGACAAGGTACTGAGTAGCCTCTGTTTGTAGGTCTAGATTGATGCTTGGGACTTCTTGACCTTTGTTTATATCAGTCTTATTTGCTCGGTTTTTTCATTCTAGAGTTGTTGGCTTATTTACTTTTGTAAGATTTCTTTTTCAAGTGAGGTTGATATCTAACTTTAAGGAAACCTAGGGCTTGTTTGTGGGGTGTAGAGTAGTTGTCTATTTGCTTTGCTATCAGTACTTGCTTGCATTAGTTGATAGGTTGTTTTTTTTTTCATTTATAAAAGAAAAATACAAAAACACATGTTTGCTTTATGTGCATGTAGATTAGTTTTTTAGTCTAGATTGCATGGCATATCATTGTTTTTGAAAAAATTAAAAATATAAAAGAGTTTGTTCTTTTGTGGCTTTCAAGTTTCTATTTGAAAAAATAAAGAGAATAGTTTTTGCTTTTTGCATTTCATATCTCTTTGCTTAATCATTTTGTTTCAAATTTGAGTCAAAACACCACATAAGTTTCATGCCATTTACCCTCTGACTAAAAACAGCCCTTAAAATAAACGATATAATTTAAAAATTACTAGTAAGTTTTATTTTATAGGGTCATACACCAACTAGCTCAGGCTAGACCTGTGAATTAGGGAGTTTCAACTGTCCACAAGTGTTAAATTCAGACGTAGTTGGCCAATCACTAGGTAAATCCTTGACTTTATCGACTATATCTGGGAAGCTCCTCTCAAACGAGAGTTAAGCACGAGGCCACGTGGAGGCTTGGACAGAGGAGATAACCCTCCGAATCCTTGTCAAAGCGTAACTCAGGACTTTTGCGCATCTGGGGATTCTGTCCTAGACAGAGTTTCAGGCTCAGCTACCCTGCCCATGCGTACGAGTCTGGCTTGCGACTATCCCCCCAGACTGTTGGTAGAGCTAAGGTATCCTTTAGTCTCTTTGACATCTAGGGTTCATACCCAGGTACACCGAAAGGTTATTTTTGGTTGACCTTGGACGGGCTTGGAAGGTAACCCTGGTAGAAAGTGTCGGAGGGCGATGGGTGATTCCTCTGCTTGTGCCTAAGAACATCTATAGGGACACCAAGTAACTGTCTATCAGCTTTCTTCTGGAAAGTATATCTTATACCTATTTGTTTGTTTGGATTTATGAATTTTTAGTGAGTGCTGTGTGGTTTGTCTGTACTTAGTGTGCCTTTAGGTGTGTGCTTTGTAATTTTGGTTGTCTATCAACCTCAGACTTTGTCTCCTTATAGTTTGAAACTATGGCTAACACCCCTTCGAACACCAACCAAGAGAGCCCCATGCTAGGAACTCCTTGTACTATTCCTCTTACGGGGAATGTTGGTGTTCCCTTGATGGCCACCCTGAATCTACCTGGATTCACCTTAGGGCTACCGGTGTGGTCGTTTTCCACTCCATCTGTCCTGAATTCTCCCGATTCTTCTCAAGCAAGCTCCTTATATCAAGGGCATCAAAACACTACTTCCCCTTCACCTATAGTTGATTCTCCTCCTCCTTCTACCTCATGCGGTGAAAATACTGATACTAGTAACTGGCAGTCTAAAAGGAGTAAAAGAAGGAGGAATAGGAAGAAGGCACATAAGCCAAGGGGTACCCGTTTAACCTCTACAAGTCAAGTTGAACCTCACCACCCAGCCTCTGCAGTTCATGCTAGGGGCACCCATCCAACCTCTGTAGGTCATGTTGGATCTAAGCACCCAACCTCTGCAAGTCAAGTTGATCTTCACCATCCAACTTCTGTCGATCATGCTGGTGGGATCCTTCCAACCTTTCCAGGTCATGTCGAATCCAGTCACTCAGCCTCTACAGGTCATGCTGAGGGCACCCATTCAACCTTTGTTGTTCAAGTTGAACCTCCTCATCCAACCTCTGTTGTTCATGTTGGATTCATCCACCCAGCCTCTGTTGTTCATGCTGGGGGCACACACTCAACTGCTGAAAAGCATGTTGATCCTAACCATTCAACCTCTGTTGTTCATGTTGGTAGTGCCCATCCAACCTTTGTAGGTCATGTTGGACCCAGTATTTCATCCTCTGTAATTCATGTTGGGGGTAGTCTTTCAGCCTCTGTGGTTCATGTTGAAGACAATCCGTCAGCCATTGTGAGTCATGTTGACACTATTGAAAAGACTACCCGTTCAAAACACAAGCCCAAGTTTCCTTGTAAGCTTTGTGAGGGAGACAACCTTACTTATAAATTCCCTTATATCGTGGAGGTGCGAAGAGTTTGGATTCATGGTCATCCCATTTTTGAACATTCTGAAGCTTTTCAACAACCAACCTCTCTTATTCAGGTTGGACCCAATCACCCAGCCTCTGTAGTTCATGCTGGGGGAAAACTCTCATCCTCTGTAGGTCATGTTGAGAGAAAACAGTCAGCCACTGTTAGTCATGTTGACATAGTTGAGAAAACTAGTTTCTCGAAGTGCAAACTTAAGTTCCCTTGTATGCTATGCGAGGGAGATCATCTTACTCACAAGTGCCCTGATATCGCAGAGGTGTGAAGAGTGTGGTCCAAGACTCAAGATTTTCCTTCTCCTGAACAACCTATAGTTTCTCAACAACCTACTCAGTCTTTGGTTGATCAAGTGGTCGAACAAATCTCAGATTTGGTCGATCCCACTCTTCTTTCGAAGAGTGATCCTGATGTGATTGAACCAATGTCATATTTGGTCAATCCGACTCTCCCTTCAGAGAGTGACTTTCACGAAGCGGTTGAATCGATTCCATTATCGATCAATCCCACTCTTACTTTGGAGAGTGAAGTGTCTACTAGTCACATTTTCTTCACTGCCAGTTCAGAACTTACTGAATAAGGGGGCACTGAACTTGTTTCGGATCAACCCCCACCAAGCTCTCGGATTGCTTCCTTTAATTGGGATAGCCTAGTTGAGCCGCGCCTTCCTTCTAATGCACCTTTCCAGATAAAGGTCAAAGTTGAACCTTATACGATTGCTCATTGTATTGTTGATGAAGGAGCCTCAGTTAGTATTTTGTCTGCTCATGCTTGGCGAGGCATGGGTTCTCCCAGCCTTGGGTCAACTGCTAATCAGTTACTGGCGTTTGATAGAAGAACTTGTATAGCCTTGGGAATTCTTGCTCAAACACCTGTTACTTTGGGTGGGAAGACCGTCTTAGTTGACTTCATGGTGATAGAAGACCCCTTGGACTTTAATATGCTCCTTGGACGTGATTATGTCTATGCCATGCAAGCTATGGTGTCAACATTTTTTTGTGTGATGTACTTTAATCACGGCGAAGAAATTTTCACTATCGATCAGTTGGATTTTCTTGATCCATCTCCTGACCCAACTAGAGACCAGGTCTTTCCTTTATTGATTCCCAGTGTTTCTATAGACACTACCCCGCCACATGTGAACTATGTGGCCTCTTATCCTTTGTGTTCAATTGCTTCTAAGAAGCAGCCTCTGTTTTCATGCTTACCTTCTCAGGACTTGGTCCCAGCAGTTGACCTGGTGAGTCATCCTATACAGACTGTAGAGCCTTCTCTCCACTCTGTCAATCCATTTTAAATTTTAGAGATGTATCCTATCTCGGATGATCTCCTTCCTTTGGATGACGTCTCCCTAGAGTCTTTGATACAGTCTGATCTTCTTTTGGATGTTGGTTCAGTTGTGACTAAGTCTAACCCTAATTTTCCTAGTAAGCCTAACCTTTCTTCTTATGTTGGTCTTGTTGAATCTTTTGACTCTTCCTTTGAACAACAAGTCAGTGATCCTGATGAGTTTGATTTTTCTTATGATTTTTTCAACTCCTGTGATACTGAGTTTGTTCCTGCAGACTCTATATTCCTTGTTGATTTTTGCTCTCCTTCTGAGGTTGATCTTGAAGATTATAAACCCTTGAGCCTTGGTTCTAAATAATCCTCTTCGGTTGATTCTGCCTTGACTTTACCTTTTATAGAAGATAGCAAAGTCACATGTGTTTCTGCCAAAGTGACCCACATCGGATCATTTCTTCTGAACATGATTCTGATGTTGTTGTTTCTTGGAGACAGGATTTGTAGTTGGATTCACAACTATTTATTAGCCTCACCTTGTTGTTCAAGCTGTAATTGCATTTGCATGTGCCCTGCTCGCGCTTATGAGCCTGATGCCGACTTCCATGCTTTTAGCTCGTTGTATAAGCCCTCATCTTTGTTCTCATCATTGCTAAGCCTTGTATCATTTTGCCTTTGAAACTTGACACCCTTTACCTTGAGGAGACGTTCCCCGAGTATCCTTATCTTGCTCGCTTTCCTTGCATTATGCATAGGTTTGTTCCTTGCGCTTGGAACTAGTTTTGCCTGTCTATGACACTCATCTCCTCGCATTTAGAGCATTCTTTCTACTCTCCTTCGAGCTCGTTAAAAAAAGTAAGGAGGCCGCGAGTTGACTTTTCCGGACTCGTTAAAACTTCACGGGAAAGATTTTGAGTTTCTTTAGGCCCAAGTCTGACTCCTCAAAATAGACTTGACTACCGAGTAAACTTGTCCATTCAGGCTCATTAAGAATATGTGAATGGGCATCCACATTGGTGGTAGATTATCTCTTTCTCAGACCATGTGGAATAATACGAGAAAGGATCCCTCTCTTTTCTTTTGAATTGAGAAGAGTATTCTCAGGCATAGGTTTATCACTTTTCTGGACCTGAGGGACTAAACTTACGGAAAAGGAACTCCCGGTATGAGCTTAGTTTTCTCTTTTTCGTGCTCTGGACCAAAACATGAAAAAGATTATGAGTCACTACTTTATGTCTTTGTCATGCTCGTTAAACCCTAAAGAACAAAGCATCGAGTTTATTGTTGTAAGCCCAATTTCTCGTAATCAAATGGATCTTTCCGAGTGATCTTGCCTTCCTTCACACTCGTAAAACTCAGGCTATATGCTGCTTTTGAAGGAGCGTTGGGTAGGTGGTAATTTAACCTTTTTCGGACCTTCCTGACTAAGTACGAAAAAGGTGTGCCTTTTCTTCTTCGGAAGTTAAGAGAATTCTTCTTTGGTATGTTTTATACTTTTTCGGCCTCAGGAGACTAAATTGTACGAAAAAGGACCCCCCTGGAGTCTTCTTTGGAGTTTTCAGACTCTATAAACTATGAAAACACCATCGAGCATGTACTAGTTTGGGATCGTAAAATCCACGAATCAGTGCTTTATCAAGCATTCTTCTTTCTTTTCTTCAAGCTTGTCAAAAATGACAATGGTCCCAAGTTTACTTTCCTGGACTCGTTAAAATTTAATAGGGAAGGTAAGGAAGAATTTTTCTCTTGTCTTCAGTAATGGCAACATGTCATCCTTGAACATAGCACTCTTTGTTTTTTTATATCCATATTTCAGTGTCCACTTGTGTTCAGCTATCACTTTGAGTTTCTTACTCCTCTTGTCCGTTATACCTGGAGAATCTGATCATGTCTCCTACATGACAGATAAGTCTCGTTGTTCTCTTTATAAGTTATACATTGCCTTGGGTCATCTCTGTGGTGTGCTCACTGTTTAAGGACTTTTCCCATTGTCTGATCTATAGCCTGATTCCCTCATTGTTATATCTGTTACATGTTTGTGTCTCCCTTCTTTTGCCCAGTTCCTAGTCACTCTTGTGATCCGTTGGAGGATCTATTGCCTTCCTTATCAGAGCATGGTTCCGTTTCAGCACTTCCTGATGACGTAGACTTAGAGTTTTGACGATGGTACCTCAGGATTCACTCATTGGTGAATTCCTTTGCTTTAGTTGTCAATTATCCCCTATTGGTTGACAAACTATTGAATCCTCTCCATGTTTGACTTCAGCTTCCCTTATTCACATGGCTTGGATTGTACTGGTTCTTTGGGATCCTTTATGAAGACCTTAGTTCCTCACCTATGGACTAAGTTGCGCAAGATTATGTTCTATTCCTAGACACAGCTTCCAGATCTTTGAAGACTCATTATTGTATATTGTGGCTTCGATCCATTTTTGTAATATACGTGGTTTTCTACCCGTATTATATGATGTACTCAAATATTGTAAAGGAGCTAGTGTTCCAGTAAATTGAACATAGCATCCTTAGATGTAACTTTGTATATGACATTATTATGTATTTGTTTCAGGTACTCTCTCTACTCCATTGGAATTCTGAGTTCTCCAAAGATGATGATTATAATGTATTTCCGCCATCATTTCCCTCTGACCTCATACATTAGGGGGCATCTGTTATCCATCTGAATGGTACCTCTCCATCCGAGTGCCGACATCCCTCGTGTTGGCACACAAAAGGACATCTATGGATTGAGGTTTGCCCATAACACTATATATTGGCTTACTATAATACATTTCTCCTCCATCCAGCTGGTTACTTTTCCATTTTTGCTATGTTAAGTTGTATTCGCGACTCTCTACATGTACAACTCGCGCATCATTCGCGAGTGTCGGTTGCTGCAAGTCACGAATGGATGCATTCGCATGTTGCTCTTATAGCAACTCACGAATCATTCGCAGGTTGTCCTTCTACATACCCGCAAATATGTCCCTTGACATTTAAAAATAAAAACACGCGATGATCTGAGATTAGTTAAGCCATTTACCTTAATCATATTAATTGTCTCAACTTCCTCAACCTTTGAAACTGCCTTATTTCCTCCATATAAATACAGGCCTTGGGGAGGGTGTTGGATATACTTTTGGAGAGAAAAGTTATGCTAGTGGATTGTATACAGAAGTATTTGGAGCAGTGAAACTCATAATCCTTTGGTTGCAGAGGAGTCCTTGTCTCAGGCGTTGGGTTGTAATATGAACTCTTTCCATTATTGATAATAAAGAGAATCCTTCTTCCATATGTGTTTCATGTATCTTGTTTTGATAAATGTTTATGTTTCTGCATCTTATATGTGATTTATCTAACCTGCTTATATATATATGAATCATCTTGTATCTGGAAGATTGTTTCTTGACAGGTGAAAGAGGAGCAACCTTGAAGACTTTGAAGGTGAAGCAGAGCGGAAGAGGACTAGAAAGGATCAACCTTCGTTTATTAAGTAAGTCTTTCTAATCCTCCTATTTCCTTTACTGCACTTTAGAGTCAATTGTCTGCAAGTTGATTGAGTATGTTGGTAACCCCAGACCTATGGTTATTAGGTGTGTAATCCTGTACAACATCTAGGGAGACCATTCAAGGTAGTCATCACAATATCTGCATTTTCCACTTCTTCATCTACTGCTTCCAGTTGTTCCTTGATCTGAGAAACTCTTGTCAAGTAATACTGGATTGTTTCTGCATTCTGAATCTTCACATTCTTCAGTTGGTTTCTAAGAGTCATCTTCCGGTTTATGTTCTTCCCTTCAAACAATTTGGTTAGGGCATCAAACATAGCTTTAGGTGTCTTTAGGGAGGACACCTATGGTATGAGGTGATCCTTGCCTTGATAGAATCAACAATAATCCTCTTTTCCATAACCAACTTCCTCTTATGTAAGGCCTTTGCCTCATCTCCCTTTGGAACTGGAGCCTCCTTATTGATATAGGAGTCCAACTCATTTTCTTCCAAGACCAGGGAGATCCTATACTTCCAAGCTCGAAAGTTATCATCTCCCTCAATCTTTTTATCAAGCTTGGTATGATGATACATCTTAACTGAGAACCTCAAATGGAAATACAAAAGATTTAGATCTTACCAGGTCAAGATGTCGGATCTGGATTTGGAGTTGAAATCCTGTAGAGCTGCTTCCAGAGCATATTAGGGTTTTTAATTTCTGGAGTTCTGTCCAACCAAATGCTTTGAATTTGATCCCTAACTTCGATTTTAGGGAGGAGATAAATCCAGGCCTGGGCTCACTGAAAAATTCCTCTTTTTGTGAAAATCCCTAATTTCTGGCAGTAGTGTTGGGTCCAAAAATGAAAAAACCTCAGAATTGGATTCTACTTCAACAGAAAGATGCGCCCTAGGGAGGAGAGTTATTCCAACCTTCTTTTGCTGAAAATCTGTGGAGAGAGATCCACAAAGTAGGAATCCATAGTTCTCGCAGCTGTACAGTGTCTTCTTCTTAGGTTAGCTCTAATACCATGTTAGTTTGTAATCATTCAAGCTAGCATTATGTTAGGATCTTTAACTAAGAGAACAAGTACAACAATCAAACACAAGAGACAATGAACACAGTGTTTTTCCTCGGGGAAACCATAAATGGAGAAAACCCCGCAACTTCCTCAGATATAGAATCAACACAAAAGGTAAAACCCAAAAATAGTAAGATGATCTCCCGACAGCAGTAACCTATTTCTTCCTTGCCCTGGTGTCTTTCTCTTCCTTGGCTATGCGCTACAACTAAGTGTGGATGAGTGTGTGATAAATAAAGAAGTCACCTCTCTATTTATACTAATTCCCGACATGACTAAAACCCTACTAGGGCCGACTTCACTAGGTGAGTCTAATAACCCTAGTGCCCCAGAACTGCAGGGACTTTAACCCTTAGACAATAGGAGGGTTACCCACAATGACTTGACATGACTTGTTTACATTATAGATCTTCCCGATTGGAACATCGGGGCATGACATGACACAAGAACATCCCGAAATAAACATCAGGTTACAATAGATAAGAAATACAAGTGAATACATTCCGAAGTTACAATTACATCAACAAATACAAACTACAGGTTTTTACAAACAAGACAATTTAAAATTATACAAAAACAAGTTCTAACCTATGTATTAAACTCTTAATTTACCACCTGTGATACCTGGTCATCTACCAAGCCATTAAACCAGTCATAGCTATTAAAGAATTCGATGCATAACCATAAACACCCATCATAGTTTCGAACCATGGGTGGCCTTTCACATAAAACCATTAGCATATGATTGTACAACAAAGGGTCAAACCAATTAACCAATTCAATGAATATCAAACAGGAAACCAATCATATTTACAAGCCACAGGGTGGCCTTCTAGGAAGGTCCTTCAAATACGTGCATAGTGAAATATCAAGAAATTTGAGTTGTTGAAGTTCGCAAATGGAAGGAGGAAGCATTGACAAGCTTGGGCATGCAGACAATCTCAACACCCTAAGTGACCTTAAATTTCCCAATTCATTAGGTAACTTTTGGATACGATGGAAATTAGTGATAGAAACTCCACAAGTTTGATTTTGGTGAAAATTCATCTGTTGATGAATGTAAACCTATGTTTCGACACAGTACATACATAATTATCAGTTTCCTCCAACTACACTCTATTTGATATGATTTTTAAAGTATTCACAAGTGAAAGGAGATCATGAAATTCCAATACATTTGAAACTCTGAATTCTAAAGCTTAATTGTTATAAAAGTGATCAATTCTACAGTAGAGACATAAACACCTTAAGATAGAATGACATTTTTCTATGTGTATATAGACCAACAAAAGATAAAATAGAGTTGGATTTTAGACCATAAAATTTGGTGAATTTATTCAATTTAAAACAATATTTGTGCAAGAAATATTTCCATAACAAAGTAGAAATTGAGGGATTTTCAAGACATTTAATCAATTTTGGTACTGACTGACCTACAAAATTACCTATGGCCTCTAAAGTGTTTCTTTCCCATCCTATGCAAGCATGGCTTGGAGCAGGAAGACCTGCTGTTATCCGAAAAATATTGGCTAAGTTATCCATGTCTAGCAACAACATGTACTCCAAAAAATTTCATATTCTGAGACTTTCTATGGAGTGAATACATATCCACACGAATTTTATTTAACAGAACATAAAATTATTGCGTTTGACACTACTAGATAAACTAATTATCTTTCTTCCATGCCTTAGATTTATATAGAGCATTGTCTCGTTGAATTCCTCTTCAACACTGATAGAAGAAACAACGAAATCTTGAGCTTCATTTAATATGTGTTGCGGAAGCAGACTAGAATAAGATGGCAATTTATTCAAATCACTGCAGTGATTGAAATAAATTTATATAAAATTAGGAAACTTTGGGGCTTGTTCCTTATCGAATAAAGACTTTTTCCCATCACAATACATAAAATCTCATAGACAACCCTGCTAAAAACCCAAAAATTATCATTGTCGGACCAACACACAAAGTTGACCCTAAAAATAGCACATTCCAAAGATTCCTAAAAATCCTGCCCAACATAAAATGCCACCACACAATTTTAATGCAAAAACATAGAAACCCTCATGTAATATTACTCCAATACCACCATTAGAAGGAAAACATGACATAACCAAAATTTGACCATAATTCATTCCATTTTCCCAGACTCAAAGACAAGATAGGCACCCTACCACACCAAGAATATGATGTGACGTTAATGATCTTACCTTTGCCAATAGAGTGAGGTAAACAAAAATTATATAAAATACACTCTATATTAAATGGACTATCAATCATGAAGGAAAACACCAAATAAAAATACGCATTCATATTCAAAATGTTGCAACTTACACAACTTGCTTCCTCTTCTAGAATTTATTTTACTCCACCGCTTATGTAGATTGTTCCTTTTTTTATCACATAAACTAGTACAGAGGAGGTTCTCTTACCATTTATTTACATGATACTCTCAGCCAGTACAATACAAGTAAACAAAAATAGCCCTATATCGCTAAGACCTAGAAGCAAAACACAAAAATGGCATCTTGGCTTATGTATCAAACTAACCCGAAACACCTTGGGAGTTCCTTAGCCTTTCCTTAAGCATTTTATGAAAGATACTGAAAAACCACCTTCGGAAATAATAATAATACCATAAAATAATTCAAGTTAAAAAACATAACCCTCTATGTACACAAGTGGTTTTTGTTCTACGTAAAGAAGTTTCCAGGCCACTAGTTAAAACAAGACCGCGGTTCACCCATTCTAATCTAATATTCCACTATAATATACATACAATTCATGTTAGTGTGTTATATACAAATGGCATGCATGCATATAAGACATATGATCGAGGCAATAGGAATTTTATATACAAATGGAATGCATGCATATAAGACATATGATCGAGGCAATATGAGGGTTATATACAAATGGCATGCATGCATATAAGACATATGACCGAGGCAATGATCAACCACAATTAGAAAAGCATCGTGTCTTGTCCACAAGGTGAGGTCAGTTGGGTTTGTCGAGGTGGCAATCCATTTGGATGTGGTCAAGATGCAACAATAAGTTCTATGAAGAATGCAGTGATAAAAATAAAAAAGTCTAATTTCTATACCCATCCTTTTAGCAAAGTTGAAATTGGATTTCAATCCCAGTCATGCTCATGGAAGATGGGAAGAGACTAAAAGATAGTCCATTGTTCGAGAGAGACAAATTTCCTACTCATTCAGATGCTCATGTGACTGGTTCCTGAGCAAGGTTTCTTAGACATTGTTAGCCTAAGTTCAATAACCAACTTAAAACTCATTAAACTAGCATGAGGGAAGCAAGTCTCCGAGGTCGGGGCAACACAAACCCATGCTGATGTCATGGTGGCCAAATCCAATGAAAACGTAGAAAAAATTATATTTAAGAAAATCACAAAAATCAAAATTACTACAGTCTATGTGAAAATGAAAACCTTAGATGAATGCCTAAATTTGATGATGGCCTCCCTAATTATTGTTCCCAACCAAAAACTATATGTCGGGGACATAATAAATTTAAAAATTAATATATAAGAATTATACAAAATTTTAACTAATAAAAAAACAAGTTTATTATAAAAATAAAAGATAATAAAACTTTTTTTGTTTCTTTCACCTAGATCATATGAAAATATGAAAGTAAATTCTAACTCATGAAACTAAAAAAACATTATTATTTTGAAGGACTAGAATTTGTACCTTAAATTTTTTTATGGATCTCTTGATGTCATCGACAACATTCAAACTTGTTTTGATATAGAGAAGACCTTTTTTATAGAAGACATAGAGTTTAGAGTTAAGTGGTTCGCAAAAGAGAAAGCAAGGGACATCAAAGACTATCAAGCATAAATCCTAAAAATTGAAGGACTTGTATTCATCCCTCACATTCACAAGCTCTTCAATCTAACATTCAAGCAAGGTTTCCCTAAACCATGGAATCAATGCCTCATTGTTCTTATTTTAAAAGCAAAGATAAAAACAACTCCTCAATTATATGAACATTATGATTGGCCCTCTTTTAGTCAAGTTATATGGAATTATGCTAGAAAAAGAGATCAACATATGGCTACCAAGCTAGGGAAAACATAGCTAGAGGATAAGTTGAATTGAGGATCTATCATTCAAGTGTGGACCACCTTGTTACATTTACGATCATTATGGAGCATCGCAATAATAAAACAATGATTATGTGTTGCTTCATTGACTTTAGAAAAGTGTTTGACATAATGGTTAAAACTAACATTTGGAATATATTAGAAGAGCTAAAATTTCCTTTCGAGGTTAGAGCTATGGTGATAAGGTAGTATCAGAACATTATCACCCAATTTATAAATTTTGAAGGCGAGTAAAAAAAATTTAACTATAATAGAGGATTTCAGCAAGGTTGTCACATGGTCCCTGCCATCTTTGGCATATACATCAACAAGTTAGAGGCTTGTTTGCAAGAAGTAGGTTGTTTTTTCCTAGGCATGGAGGACCAAACCGCTAACCTATGTGATTCCTATGGGTTCAAGTGGCTACTGACAGTCAGGGAATGAGCTGAAGACTGATGCCATCTACAGAAGATCTAGGGCATCAATATTATATCACCATTGGGTCAAAGAGGGCCACCAGAGCCAAAAGCCACCTGCATGCATGCCATTTGAGCATTATTTAATGATGCATGCAAGTCAACTGCAAATTAGAAGTTAAACTGACCTAATTAGGTCAAAAGTTAGGGTTTTCACAGTTGAAGGTTATAAAAGAAAGATAAAGTGAATGGAGAAGATACTGATGTGATAATTGATTTGTGGAGTCGAATTGGAGAGCTCGGCGAGCTAAGTTGGGGTTGAGTGCATGCTCAGCTAACTGGTGTATTTCGGCAATGAAAACTATCTTCCCTAGTTCATCATCAGGTTGGATCATACAGGTTCAACACTAGTTCATCATCAGGTTACATTCAGCAGTTATTCCGAGAGGTTGATTATTCATCCAGCCAGAGGGTTTCAACATCATACCGTGTCACCGTGATCAGAGACAAAGCAAGCACATCATCCGGGCTCCCAGCAGCAGCTTATTTATTTTGGTATGTACATGCATTGATTTCTCTTCTTTTATAGCATCTCCGTATTTTTCTAGGGCACATATTTGCCATAAACCAGAAAATACCAGTTTGGGATATTTATTTTGGTATGTACATGCATTGATTTCTCCTCTTTTATAGCATCTCCGTATTTTTCTAGGGCACATATTTGCCGTAAACCGGAAAATACTAGTTTGGGATATTACAGTGGTATTAGAGCTGGTTTTCCTGCTAGCCTAAAAGGAAAAAAAAACACATTGTCTTTGACTCTGAGCCACCTGAAAGCAAGCTTCCGGTTCTCAGTATTGTGGGTTTTTTTTCTATAAGATTCAACGATGAGAGGATATTCACAATGTCGTATAATCGCATGACTTTAGTTTTTAGTTTTGTCGATTCTTTGCATTCGCCTAGCAGCAGCCTGGCGGCGCCTTCTAGTGATACTACTTGAGCCTGAGTCACAAGAAAGAGTTGCACAAACTTCTGCGTGAGAAGGCCTAGCTATTTCTCACGCCTACAATCTGCAGATTGATGAAATATTCTGCTTTAGATTTAGGACTGCCCTTCGATGTCTCCATAAGAACTGAAATGGGACTACTCTTGTTTAAAGGCCGTTTACCTTGTCGCTTTACGTTCTCCAGAGGACAGGAGTTTTCATTTAACGAATGTTACTCTTCTTCGTCATCAGACGCCAGACAAACCGGAACATTATTCATCTTGATCTCTAACGGATCGGACGATCTTAGCTGGTGATCTAATTAGCGATTTACACCAAATTCTGCCAACGAACTGGAAATCGCTATATGACTTGCAAATTACATCTCCTTCTGTGTTTGACTCGTGATTTGTCCTGCGATCAGTGATCTCCATTCTGTGATTTACATCTCTTCTGCATTTTACATTAGTCAGCAATCTACCAAAGTATGCGTTCCATCTTAGCCTGAAAAGTATGCAGAGCTGAGTCCATTCTGCGATCTCTTCCTCCCGCTAGCGACAACACGAGCGAAGATAATAAAGGAATAAGACTCCCACAAAATCAAAGATCTATCTACATCAGCGATCTTCAACGTCCTCCTGTAACAACGTTTTTGATCTAGCGATCTCCTGCATGATCTACATCAGCAGTCTCCTCTGTGTCCTCTTCTCAATGATCAGTGATCTGCAATCTCCATCCACGACCAACGATCTACAAATCCCAGTGATCTACAAGGCCAACAATCTATAAAATCCATTGATATGTGATTTATAAGCCTACGATTTGCTGGAAAATCCCTCTACGATCTGAGCCATCGTTTTAAAAAAAATCGAAGCACCGGAGCCTCGATGGAACAAGAAACAACGAACCGGACCGAGAACTAGAAACCAACGGAACCAAACCAGAGAACCACGGAAGCAAAGAGAAGATTGAGAAATTGAGATCCCACTTCTGCTACTGCCGTTTCAAAATCACCACAGTCAAGGCGTCCCAATAAAAGTGTCATACAAGCAAGAAAAAAATGTTCTGGTCTCCAAACCATTTCGTTTTTTCTTAGGATCTTCTTCCTGATGTGGTAGTTTTTGGAAAGCTCTCTTCCGATAATACTTGAGTGCATATCAAAATACAATCAGCTGCAGCTATTGAAAGACGTGTTGGTAGTAGAAATCCATCCTGTTCAACACTGCATCAAATAATTCACCAGACATAGCCCCTTTTTCTATGAGCTCGTGAACCACAATGCACCAACCAAGAACAATTTGATGATCTTCATTTTCTACTAGTATATTTTCCAGACCATCTGCAAGCACTCTGAAAATATCTTCATTTTGAGAGAGCCACTGAAGAAGAAGAACAACCTTTTTGTGGTTTTGCAAACCCTTGAACTTCATTCTGCGGTCGTGAATTCTTAATGCTGTTGGGTGTCTTTGGAGCAGGAGAAACTACTATGAAATTTTTTCGCATAGTGCATTGTGAATGTTAGAAGACAAGAGAAGACATATACACACAAAGGGCCATATATTCCAGGCCTGCTGTTGTTATTCATATAAAGTGGAGGTACTGTGGTTACATTTGATTTACATTTTTTATCTGAAATATTATATGTCAATAGTCTTGCCAGCTGTGGGCATGCAAACATTATAAATGAATCCAGGAGACCCATACAACATTACTCACAGGAGACAGAGGAATAGAGACAGAGAAGAGGAGTTAGAGGACATAGATTTGGGGAACAGAGAGTATTAATTTGGAAAAGGCAAAGAAACAATGGCCGATGATGATAAAATAGCTTTCGATAGTCTCATATCAGCCATAAAAGAACTCACTAATGGGAAAAAAGAAATGATGAGCACCTTCAGGCAAATGACTGAGAAGAATGGGCCCACCCCACATAGTCCCTTATTGCCCAACAGTGATAGGGTATCCACCAGCAGTAGTAGGGAATACTTATATACCAACATCCAGAGCCATCCCCCTATACACAAGCCCTTCCGACCTACCATCCCTCAATTCTTAGATAGTCCAGCTGTAGTGCCTCTAGCACAAGCAGAACCAGAAGAACCCATGAGTGCTTATCTGAGAGAATATAGAGCTTTAGGAGAGGACTTCCATTTAGCTATGACCTTCACTGACTTCTTCCACTTTAGAAGTAAGAACAAACACAAAGCTTACAACAGGCCATTTACCTAGAACTATGAGTTAGAGCGCACCGCAGAGAAACTGACTATCCCTATCTTTGAGGGCACTCGGGGTGGCCCAACCAGGAATTGGGTACAAAAGTTGGATACATACTTCCAGCTCAACCCCCTGATTGAGACAGATGCCATTAAATTGGCTACTTTGCATTTGGACGGAGAAGCACATGAGTGGTGGTATCACGAGTTAGTGACACTGGGTCACAACACCATCACATCGTACCCAGATTTTACACAGAGGCTCATTGAGCGGTTTGATTGGAAGGATCCGTAGGTCCACTTTAGAGAGCTGGCACAGCTCAAGTAGATAGGTAGTGCAGATGCATTTATTTCAAAGTTTCAGAGTATAGCAGTCATGGTGACAGATATATCAAAGAGCAGGTTGATTATGTTGTTCACTGAGGCTCTCGCTGAACCCTTACAGGGATGGGTCAAGTCTTATAGGCCCACCACCCTAGAAAATTCCATTAGACGGATTAGAGATTTACAGGATACAGTACCCAAGGTTAGGCTTCCTCCCAAACCAAATTCCCTTATTGAAGATGAAGAGAGGAAACCCGTCCAGACAGAATGGCCCAAGAAAGAATGGATGGACAATAATACCCAACAGGACCTTAGAAGAAAAAATTTATGTTTCACTTTCCAGGAGCCATGGGTACCAGGTCACAGATGTTCAGGGAAGGGAAAGGATTACTACATAGAGGCCTATTCTAACAATGGGGAGGATGATGATTATCTGGATTAGGAGCAGCGAGAGACACCAGAGACAGTTAGGGAGTTACCTCCCTCGGGAGGTACCATTGCTACCATGACAGGGGTTCCTAGATTCCACACTCTCCGAATCAGAGGTATCGTACAGGGCCACAGAGTGGGAGTGCTGATAGATGGTGGGGCATCCCACAACTTTATTGATACTGCATGGGTTAAAAGGAGAGACATTTAGATTGAGAGTTTTGATGGGTTTTCAGTAGCTGCAACAAGTCACACCATGAAGTGTAGTCGGAGGATTCCTAAATTAACAGTAACACTTGGGAATTATACAGTGATGGAGACATTCTATGTGGTGGATGTACCTAACATGAAGGTGGTATTAGGATTTTAGTGGATGTATTCCCTAGGGAATTATTCCACAAACTACTAGACCATGGAGATGGAGTTCACAGGAGCAGAGGGATAGAAGGTAGTATTGAGAGGGATGAAGACCTACCCTCCTACGCCAGTGACATCACACAAGATGGATGAATACCTACCCTCCTACGCCAGTGACATCACACAGGGGGATATTGAGGGAGCAGCAGAGTGTTTTTTCACCTTCAAGAAACCACCAGATAAGGCCACACAATGTCTAGCAGTATTCAGAGACCGTCCAGCAGGTCGACCTCTAGATAGGGGATTTGAGAGTTGCCCCCCCTTGATGATGAGGGGCAATTGATTCTGATTCCGGAGCACATCCTAGAGGTGCGAGAGTGGAAATTGCAGAACAAAATCATCAGAGACTACTTGGTTCAATGGAAAGATCTGCTTATAGAGGAGGCCACTTGGGAGATAGAACAGGTATTACAGCACCCAGCTTTACAATTTCTTGAGGACAAGCAAATTAAAGTGGGGAGGACTGTAATGTCCTCTTTTTCCTAGGCATGGAGGACCAACCCGCTAACCTATGTGATTCCTGTGGGTTCGAACGGGTACCGACAGCCAGGGAATCATCTGAAGACTGATGCCATCTACAGAAGATCTAGGGCATCAATATTATATCACCATTGGGTCGAAGAGGGCCACCAGAGCCAAAGGCCACCTACATGCATGACATTTGAGCATTATTTAATGATGCATGCAAGTCAACTGCAAATTAGAAGTTAAACTGACCTAATTAGGTCAAAAGTTAGGGTTTTCATAGTTGAAGGTTATAAAAGAAAGATAAAGTGAATAGAGAAGATACTGATGTGATAATTGATTTGTGGAGTCGAATTGGAGAGCTCGGCGAGCTAAGTTGGGGTTGAGTGCATGCTCAACTAACTGGTGTATTTCAGCAGTGAAAACAATTTTCCCTAGTTCATCATCAAGTTGGATCATACAAGTTCAGCACTAGTTCATCATCAGGTTACATTCAACAGTTATTCCAGGAGGTTGATTATTCATCCAGCTAGAGGGTTTCAATGTCACATTGTGTCACCGTGATCAGAGACAAAGCAAGCACATCATCCGGGCTCCCAGCAGCAACTTATTTATTTTGGTATGTACATGCATTGATTTCTCCTCTTTTATAGCATCTCCATATTTTTCTAGGGCACATATTTGTCGTAAATCAAAAAATATCAGTTTGGGATATTACAGCTGATGATATCATTCTTATGGCGATGTGTCCTTGTGATATCGACAAGGAACTAAGAATTCTCAAGGATTTATATTATAGTGCGTGTATGATTTTTAAGACTAACAAAAAAAAGGTTATGATAAACAAATAAAAAAATGTCATTTATGATAATTTTGTGTATTACAACAAGAGCTTGGAGGAAGTGACTTCAGCTAAATATATCAAAATCAATTTCGGTCGTAAGATTAATTAGAACTATAGCATTGAGAAAATAATAAACTGAGGGTGGAAAACGTATTTAGTCCTAGACAACAATTGTAAATCAACAAACCTTTGTCTATGGAATAAAAATAAACTCCTCTATGAGACTCTTGTCACTCATGTTATTCTATATGGTTTTGAAGTTTGGGGTTGCAACATCTGCAAAGAATTGTAGAGAAAGATGGAGTAAATTTAGAAGCATTTTATAACTTATAATATTAAAATTAAAGGAAATATACCATATCTTATCCTCCCCATAGAAGTGAGTATTCCCTTCACTTAGAGCATGACTATGAATTGTAAACTAATGTACAAGAACATGATAACACCATGGAATACAAGTGCCTTCCTAATATTGCCTCAAACTCCAAGCAAAACCATCTGCAGCTAAAATGGGGTTAGCATAAAAATGCCAAGTCTTGGGTAAATCATTGGGGAATCGACGAAGCATTCACTTTGTAAAATACTGATAATATTAAAAAAAGTATTGCATCTATATTTAAGGAGAAAATGTGTTACGGTGTAGAATTAGATAATAAGAAAAAAATAAGATACTATAAGGAGGTGATTAACATGAATCTATAAGATAATATATATATATATATATATTAACTAGTATAAAGAAGAAAAACAACACCGCTAATTCTTACATACAACATGCTCTGAAACCACATAACTGTTACATTGAGTCAGTAAAGCAACAATAATGTTATTAAACACTCTTATTACTTTTTTGTGTAGGCATTATCAAGTCCAAATGTTAAAAAAAACACAACAAACAACCATTTACAAAGCAACTATACATGCATCAAATACATATTATTTTAAACACAAGATTAATTGTATATTATATGAACTTCAATAAAATAATCATTCTATTTTTCCATACATTCATCAAACACAGATTATTTCGAACACAAAATGAATTGTATATTGTATTAACTTCAAATAAAATAAGCATTGTGTATTGTATGAACTTCAAATAAAATAAGCATAGTATTTGTCCATACAACAGGCTCTCAAACAATAGAGTTGTTTATGCATTGGAAATAAGAATTGTATATTGTATGAACTTCAAATAAAATAAGTATAGTATTTGTCCATACAACAGGCTCTCAGGCTCTCAAACAGTAGAGTTGTTTCTGTATTGGAAAAAATGAAATAATCACATTTTTAAAATGTTTGAAAATGGAAACAATTTGGAAGTGCCAAAAGTATCAGAAACTTTGAGGTAGTCTATGTGGGACATGGAAAATACTAAAAATCCAATTTTTTTTTATAAACAAATCAATTAAAATATACAAAAAATCCATTTCATATAATGCTCCTCTTGATGGAACATAATTTATGAGGGTTTAAATGGATTTTATTTCACTTGTAGGGTTAGTAGGGATTCTACTTTTCATATGTTCTGTTTTTTTTAATTGGGAATCATAGGGATGGTTCTAGAAAGTGCAGAAAACTTCTGAACAAATTAGAGATTTGAGCAGTTTCTGACAATTCAAAAATTTTGGAAACAAACCTACCCATGAGAAATAATTACTGGGATTCACTGGTTTGCACAAAATTGATCAACATATACTTATGTACTTTTTATAGATGTAAAGAAAACATGCACCATTCATATTCACATTATATATATGCTACATGGATTAAATGGTGATTTCCTACAAATTCAAAGCAAAATACATGTAGGTTCTTTAAATGATGACTTCTTACAAATTCATAGTAGAATACAAGTAGGTTCTTACTAGCACTGACAAAAAATTCAAATATACACTGAGAGAACTTATAATTTCTATCATGGCCATGGGGCCTTGAAGACCTTGAGATGAAAGTACTGAAGGGTAGCGCTAAATTTTTAGAGACATGGGCACTGTATTGGATAAATAACAGGAAATGCCTAGTGAGAGTTGACGAGAATTGTTGATGATTCAATACCCAATGAAGCAACCTCACTCTTAATTTTCACATGGGTCATTCTCAAATTCTTCACCATGAAAATAAATGAAATCCACTTCACACAAGAGCAAGAGAATCTGAAACCTTATCTCGAAATCATGTTGCCCAGTCTCAGTCACAGTCATCCTCTTTCTCCTCAGGCTATTAATACAATTATGATCTCTCTCAAAATAATATGGAGAGCTGTAAGAATAATATAAATAGCTCTTCCATAAGTACTTGGACTTTGCAAAGCACAAACCCATGAAGGAGACCACCCTTAGTCATATTCTAGACATGATAGCAAAAAGCTCCAAAGAGCAGAAATCTCTTATTGAATTGCAATACTTGTTGCAATAAATTTCCTTGGAATTTCTTTAACCACATACAATAAAATATCTCACGTCATATAACACCACTATCACTATAACACACATAGATCATATCGCTCAGTGTATATTATGGAAAGCTCTTCTCATCTTCAACACATCCAGTTGCCTTTGTTTCATATCAGTACAAGCAAATGAAGATTCTTTAAGAAACAACCACCAAGAAACCATACATTATATATCATCCAAATAGCATGGAAAGAATATAACGAGGTTAATGCAACATATTGAATAAGCATTCAAAGCATTTCTCAAAGTTGTAGGAGTAACAAGATATTTCCATGTTCCATTGTTGTAGGTTACCACACAGAAGACAAACTAACTTTGACATATTTCCAGCATTTAAAAAGGTATGGTGTGGGAAAACTTACATCGGTATAGTCTTGATCAGTTAACCACCATAAACACTCGTTCGCAGTGTCATAAACTCTCCTACACACAAATGAAGATATGCTTGAAGGAAGTGCAATGTAATTCCTGATAAAGGAAACTTTACATGGATGAAGCAATGAGGAAGTTGATATCTCATCTTTGTGAAATGAATGGAAGACCTCATTCAGAGAAGAATCAATCAAAAACCCTTTTCCTAGTCTTACGTTAGCTAGTCGATAAAGCGAATTTACACTTATCTTCATGTGACCCTCTTTATTTTAACTTTGAAGCCACACAACGAATAATCCAAATAAAAGGAGGTGCATTACCATACTGAAAGAGTGAATGATCTCTAGTGATGCTGATTTTACAATCATCCTAGAGATTCAAATAATTTCAAAACTCTCTTCAAGTATCATTACAAAATATTATAGGAAAAAGAACAGGGAAGCAAAATCTAAAAATACTGAGCATCAAATAAGAACTTCCATGCCATGAAATTTATTCAACATTTCAAATTACGTTTGGAAATACCATTACACATAAAGATATTCAAATGTCCATTAGGATTATTAATCCTCCCTTGTCCAATTTGGTCATATGTCTAAATCAGGAGTCCTTCCAGTCTATTTTTAGTCACTAGCACCATTGGGTCCACTTGGCCTAATTGGGGCACATGTTCCAGTTACTAAAGTGTGGGGAAGACTAATTGAGGCCTATTGCCACTGATTGCACTTGCATGCATTAGTTTAGGAGCCTCCTAGATCAATACCTACAAATTAGGAGCCACTAGGAGTGCTGATACCAACCTCCATTAGTTGATTGAGTTGGTGACTTGTCAAGCTCAGTTAGGAGTCAATTACATTCAGTTCTAATCCCTTACATTTAGTTCTACTCAGTTAGAGCTAGGAGTGCATTTACTCACCTACCTTAGTTAGTTAGACTAGTTAACACTAAATTAGACACTTGAGTTGTGATTTATAACTCCGATAATGATTTAGACAACGTCAGTTAACCATTCAGTCCTCTGATAATGATTTAGACAAGGTCAGTTAACCATTCAGTCAAGTAGAGTCTAATCAATTCAAATTTCCTCACATGGATTCGAATTGCATGTGGATATTTAGCCATTGTACTTCAATGTAATTATAATCTAATTACTTCTGATTAATTAAAGTATTCATAGTTGCAATCCATTTTTACACTGTTTCATTCTTCAATCACTGAGTAAATTATGTGATCTATTTTGTGAGTTGTGTGTTGATCCATAGATCTATGTGCTCAATTTAATATGGTATCAGAGCCTCGGTAGGACAAGGCACTTCTCCTACTATATATCTGTACTTGGATCATTTTTTTGCACAAAATTGATCCTTCCAGTACTGCACCAGAAGCAGAGAATTTAACACTTAATATCCCAAGTTAAGGAGTTGTTAATCAAGCTTTCTTGATTAACTATGTTGGGTGTGAAGGTGATTCCAAAAGTGCAGACTGTTGACCTTATTTTGTCTGTTCGATTGTGTGATTTATAGGTTTATAATTCCTCTTCACTGCATTCACTACAAGAAACTTAGTCTCCTTCACAACATTCGCTACAACAACTTAGTATTCTCCACTGCATTTTAGATGGCCCCTCCAATGGAGCTCCTCACTCCTTTCAACTATCACCAGTGGAAGAAGGACATGGAGATGCATCTACGCTCCAAAAGACTCTTCAAACTCACAATGGAGACAGAGAAAGAGCCAATTTATTATGTTGACAAAGAAAAGTACTGGAATAGGATTGATGAAGCCTACGGATGCTTGTGCCTCTCAATCTCTTGAGATATTCTCTTCCACATAAATGGATTGAAGACTCCCAAGGAGGTTTGGGATAAGCTTGCCTCCTTATTTGACAATCGGGATGATCTAAGGATATATCAGCTAGAGAATGAGCTGATCTCTCTCCATCCAGCCAATTTTGAAACACTAAACGACTTCTTCACAAAATTCAAGCATCTAGTGTTCCAATTGAAGTTGTGCAAGGTTGAGAAGGAGGATGATCAACTCATCCTTTCCATTCTCTCCAAACTTGGTGCAGACTATTCAATATTTTTATCAACATTTCATTCTGTGAATCTTTTTACTCCAAACTGGAAGATCCCTACTCTTCACTCCTTCATTGAATCTCTCACTCAGGAGCATGACAAGTTGATCCAAATAGGGATCATTCGATCTTCTAGAGATCAAGAACTTGTTGCAGGAGGAAATAAGGTAGTGAATGATAAATGGAATCAAAAGGATGAGTCTCCTGTAGAGAAAGATCAGTCAAATGAGTCTTCAGGTTCAAAGAGAAGCAAGAAGAATGGCAAAGGAAAGACACTAGGTTCTTACTGTGGAAGGGGCCTTCATCCAAAAAGCACCTGTATGAGAAGAACAATTGATGAGATGTCTCTTCTTCTGAAGAAACATAACATTATTGTACCTTCTAGTGCAAGGAAGGCTGACCATAGAGAAGAAACTGAAGAACATAAAGATACATGCCATGCACTGAAGGCTAGCTGCTCAACAACACATGCCTTCCTCATTAATTCTGGAGTTTCCAATCATATGGTTGCATATAGAGAATCCTTCTCTTCCTTGCAGTATTTTGATGGTCCTAGTATTCATATGGACAATAGAAGTAAAGTTCAAGCCAAAGTGAAGGGCTCTATCAAGCTTTAACATGGAAAGTTCAAAGATGTGCTTTATGTTCCCTCCCTAGCTACAAACCTGTTATCTGTATACCAGATGACTCATACTGGCTCTCCAAAGCAAGTCATATTTGGTCCTAACTTAGTAGAGATCACATATATCTCTACTGGGAACATCATAGTGAAGGGTGTTGCAAATCATGCCTCCAAGGCATATGAGTTCTCACACTTCATGCCATTTTTAGAACTAGTGCACTCTCAACAGCCACTTGCTAGGGAAGGTAAAAACACTTCATCTAATTATTTTGTAGTTTCCAATAGTATTGCAGATCCAGTTGTATCAGTTTATGAGATTGAGATTCAGGGTGATTTAGATCCAGATCCAGTCCCTCCTTCCAAATTGGAAGCTAGGAAAATGACTAGAAATTCATCTGACACTCAGAAGGGAAATACCCTTGAACTATGTCACGCAATATTACCTCCTTCAGAGAGATGCATGATAGACTACTTGTAAGATGCTGCATGGAAAGGGCTCAATCTCACTACATTCAGAAGAATAGAGTTGATCATACACCTCTTCATCCAGCAAGAGACAAAGGTTACATTCCTCCTTCCTTCCATCATCATTTTGGGAGAAGATGGAGAAGTCTACATGCCATGCCCTAGGATACCTATGGAAAGAACATCATGCATGCTTCTTTGCCACATCATAGAGATTTTAGCAACACATTTTCAAGTTTTTCAAACTTGAATCTTGATTCTATCTGGTTAGTTAGAGGGGGGATTTTTTCCCATGTGATTTTTCCCTAGCTCCTTGTATTGAGCAGTTACTTTACTTTACTTGATGTAATGGGTGACCTATGGTCTTAGTTATCAGGGCCCATAGATTGTCCAAGTTAGCATTCAAGGGTGGTGTTAGGATTATTAATCCTCCCTTGTCTAGTTTGGTCATATGTCTAAATCAGGAGTCATATCTAAATTAGGAGTCCTTCTAGTCTATTTTTAGTCACTAGCACCATTGGGTCCACTTGGCCTAATTGGGGCACATGTTCCAGTTACTAAACTATGGGGAACACTAATTGAGGCCTACTTCCACTAATTGCACTTGCATGCATTAGTTTAGGAGCCTCCTAGATCAATACCTACAAATTAGGAGCTACTAGGAGTGTCGATACCAACCTCCATCAGTTGAGTTGAGTTGGTGACTAGTCAAGCTCAATTAGGAGTCAGTTACATTCAGTTCTAATTCCTTACATTTAGTTCTACTCAGTTAGTGCTAGGATTGCATGGCTGCATGAAGGTGAGGCGCATTTACTCACCTACCTCAGTCAGTTAGACTAGTTAACACTGAATTAGACACTTGAGTTGTGATTTAGAACTCCGATGAACTTTGATTTTAGACAAGGTCAGTTAAGCATTCAGTCAAGTAGAGTCTAATCAATTCGAATTTCCTCACATGGATTCGAATTGCATGTGGCTATTTATCCATTGTACTTCATTGTAATTATAATCTAATTAATTTTGATTAATGAAATCATTCATAGTTGCAAGCCATTTTTGCACTGTTTCATTCTTCAATTACTAAGTAAATTGTGTGATCTATTTTGTGAGTTGTGTTCTGATCCATAGATATATGTGCTCAATTTAATATTGTCCACATCATGAGTGTCAGTTAAATTACATTTTGCAATAATATATGAATGAAAATAAACCACAAAACACGTAAATATTACTCAATCTTTATGTTTTCTTAGTTTTCCCAAAATTAATTCAACATTTCAAATTACATTTGGAAATATCATTACAAAAAAGATATTCAATTGTCCACATCATGAGTGCCAATTAAATTACATTTTGCAATTATATGTGAATGAAGAGAATATGTAACACTCGTAAATATTACTTGATCTTTTTGTTTTCTTAGTTTTCCCAGTAAAGAAGGGAAAGTGCAAGTTTTTACAGACAAGAAAATTCAGAATTATACAAAATAATCTCCAAGCCATGTATCAAACTTTGAGTCTACCATCCCTGATAGTTGATCATCTACCATGTTCATCAACGGTTAAAAAAACTATCTACTATAGAGTTGCTTCCTCGGATAATAAGGTAGAACTTTTTAATTGAATTTTATTGTAGGTTTGTGGACTTATTCACAAGTTCCCAAAATTCCCATGTATTTCATCAGTACTTCACACATAGTTATTTAACTTTTTTCACTTTTAGTATTGATCTAGTAGATGTTTTTGCACTCCCACATTGTACCTACATTGGATGTGCACTTATATAGTCCCGTCAACCTTTTGGTTATATGTATGTAATATCCCTAAATTTTTCTTAATAACACCATGTTAAACCCCTATCCCTTAAGAACCCCATAATTCATAGTGGAATAATAATATAATTAATTATGGGGTCATTTTGATAGAATAATTACCCATAGAAGGATTAGAAATATTTAATTATTAAATATTATGAATTTATTTAATTTTTACACCTAATACATGTGCTTGGTGGCTAAGGTGTCGCGTGAGGCCTTGTGGACCCATTGAGTTGAAATTGTAAATGGAACCAAGGGAAAATAAATAAATATCCATAAATCTAGGAAAAAATAGAAATGGCGGGAAAAGCAATCAAACAGAAAAGTAGTCCAAAAACAAGGAAAGTGCAGAAAAGATGCCAGGATGAAAAGTAGACAACTTTTGGATGACGCAATTTCCATAAAGGAAAAAAGGTAAGTCATCCTAAAAGAAATAAGGGCACAATTTCTAAAGAGGATAAAATCAAGTTAACCTAAAATTATAAAACTCTAGGAGGGTGTAGTTTCCAGAGGGAGAAAAAGGAATGCTAGGGGGGAATTAATCAAGTTTCCTCACTCATTCATGAGGGTGCATTGGGCAAGTGAAGTGGGCCACCTACTAAACCAAATTCGACCTTGAAGCCTAATTATGTTATAAAACAATGATATCACATCACTATCACAACTGTTTATCATTTGTGTTTTGGATTTTGAGAGTTGCTCTCAATAGTTGAGTGTTGTGCCTCAACTAGAGCTTTGGGTGATGTGCCTGTTAGCCAATGTTTCTTGTTTTTTGGTCTCTCAAGTCATGGAATCCATTGAATAATTATTTTATTCAGGTGTTGATGTCTCTTTCATTCCATTATCATATCATCTATGAGAGCTTGGAGGCCACCTATCAATGACATTCTTTCTTCTTCTCTCCTTCTCTTATTTCTATGAAGTTCTGGAAACTTTTGGAGTAATGTAATGGGAATTTCGACCCCAATATGATATGTTTCATTTTCTTATGTCCAATACATTTTTTAATATCATTTTCAACCATTTTCAGGTCACTCACAGAGTTTGGTAGGTTAAGGGTTTGATTCTCCTTGGTTTCCTAGCTATAGAGCCATATTTTGGGATTTTTGCTATGAGAGGTTACCTATGAGATTATTGTGAGAATTATTTAGACTCTCATGGCCCTATTATGTTATGATTTACTTTCTCTGAAAATTTTACAGCATTATGATCTGTTTTGAATGAGTTTCATAATAATCTTTTACACCCTGCCTAGATCTTAATGCAAAAATGACTAGTTTTCCATTTCGAAGCAATTAGTGTATCTAAATATGTTAAATTACTATATTTTCTATTATAAACATGAATTAACATTTACATGAATCTATCCTGTGTTTAAAACTTAATTTTAGTAATCATTTTTATGCATTTGAAATTCATTGAAGTTTGACTAGTTTCTTAGTCCTTGTGACTAGTTTTCATAGCGCGATCCTTATCCTTTATTATGTATTTATATACCTGTTTTGAACCTGTATAAATTTATTTTAGAATCCCAAACAGAGAACTATAACCTTCCTAATCCTTCCTTAGCCTTTTGGTTGCTTGGAATTGATTGTTAAGATCTCAGTTTGTACTGGTTCGGACTCCCAGAATATTGGTAATATACTTCATCCTGGATGATGCTCAAAACCTAAAAGGAACAAACATATAGGTGCTTAGGTATCTAAAACTTCAGTCTCCTAACTTGTATTTTGGTTTCTCCTACAAATCCTAGTACAATTCCTATTTTTACTTTGTAAATTTTCCCACCTATCAACTAGTTGCCTGAATTTATATCATATAGATTTTGTGGACCTGATTGCTTCCTAAGGTTCATTACAATGGTATCATATCACTTTATTCTATTCCTATGGAAATTAATCTCTTAGTTAAAATAAAATTGCATCCATGTCCTACTTTGATGATGATTCCTATGAGTTGTATGGTGATTGTGCATTGTATGAAGGAGATTGCAATTTCATAGATGAAGAACCAACATGTAGTAATTCATTACTTTTCACATACAAGGATGATGATGACTTATATGTTTCATAATATGATGAATTCACGAGGCCTATATATATTCATGAGGCCTATATATATTCATGATGGGTTCTTTTGTAAAGGGAGGACAAATGAACCATTTATTTACCTTACAGATTATTAGGGACTGAGTGATGGACTTTTGAAGCACCTTTATTTCTAGATACAAAAATTTTTCAAAGATCCATACTATAGTTCAAGCATGGAAAGATTGCACATATGGTGGATTAAGTGTGCTAGAAAGTGGGAGCTATATGTTTTCCACTCAGAGCCAAAAGAGATGAAGAAGAAAATATCAAGCATAGGTATGATAAGAGTTATTGTTTTTGCAATAGCCATGTCTACTTGCATCCACATGATCCATTAGAGGTTGAAAATATTCCACTTGCATATGAGGGCTGCAAAACGAAGGACAACAATGGGGAGAGGAAGTCGCTACAAAGTGACTACAGTGGAGAAGAGAAGTTCCATGAAGGGGACTATGAATTAGAAGAAAACAAGGAGGATGATTTTGTCAATGGTGGTAAGAAATCTTGTGGATCAGATCCAAAAGAAGGCCATAGATCAGATCTGAAATCATATTTGGGATTCACAATGAGGCAGAAGACAAGCATACATAAGTTGGATGTGAACCATAATATTTGGTGGAAGATCAAGCTACCACAACTCCACCACATGAAGAGAAAAATATGATGCAAAAGGATGAACACAGTTCAGATTTTTGTATTCCCTTGTATCATGATGAAGTTGCAGCCACACCAGAGGAGAGGCTTGACATGTGTGAGAAGCCAGATCCCACTATCATCATTGAGGAAAGCCATGAACCACCTAGTATTGCAAGTGGGAGAACAAAAATAAAGATCCATGAAGGAGAATTTTTCCATGATCACAAAGAGAAAGATGTTGCAACAATGAAATAAAACAAGGATTAGCCCCTCAATCACCACCTAATGTTCCACATGAAATTGATCCTACAGTGGAAGATGAAGTGTAGGTTCATTGGCAAGAACCCCATTTTCTTGCAAGGTCATTAAAGATGGATGAACAGAAGATTCAAGAGGCCCTAAAGATTATCCATGGAACACGTGCTTTAGTTTCAAGAATCTATTGGAGCATGGAGGAAACATATTCCATGGAGGATATGGAGAAAATCTAGAAAGCAATATCCAACACTAAATGTAACATTTTGAGTTTGATTTATGATAGAAGTTATTTTATTTGGCTTCTTGAGATGTTACATGAAGCTTCCATAATTGATAATGAAGAAATTTGCAAGATTGAACTTGAATTGAATTCCACCAAAGACGTTTTGAAAGATGATCAAGAAGCACTTCAAGAATTTAATATTGAGAATGAGTAGCTTCATGAGAAGTTTCCAATATCACACTCTCCCTCCTACATTTTAGATATTCATTCTCATATGGTTGGCTGCATTCATGGACCAAAGGAGGAACCTCATGTGATGGTGGTACATGAGGAACACTCTGATTTGCATATGCTTGATGAGGATCAAGAATTTGAGTTTCCTCTTGGAGAGAGTCACACATTCATGGAGGAGGAAGAGAAGCACACCATTGCTAAGAAAACCTATGGATAAATACATGCATCCACTTGCTTAATGGATAAGAATTGCAGAGGGTTGTTTGACATGCATACCTTGAAGGGGAAACCTCATGAACTGCTGTTATGGGTGGTAGATTATTCTATAGAGGAGTGGTTGATCAAATTCCATATGGATAAGAAAATAATTTTTTTTATTCATCCACTGATTGGGTGGATAGACTCCATTATTGAAATGAATAATTTGGGAGGTAAACGATTTTTTTGTTTTTGCAATAATTTTTTTTCTATAACTGACATTGTCCTAACATGTGAGAAACAACAAAGACTTATTTTGAAGCCATTATATATATCCCATACACATGAAGATGAGGTGCATTTTTATTTTTTTTGTGCTTAAGGAGTTTTAGGTCAAGAAAAATGAAGACCAAGTACTTGTTCATCGCCAGAGAGATTATGAATTGCCCTTAGAATATTGTTGCACAGTTTTGAAGGAGGCACATGATCACACTTTCATTGAGCCAACCAATGGAGCAATTTATGCATCCATCAACTTGATGGATGAGCATTGCAGAGATTTGGTTCACAGTTCTTGACCCCAAACTTCTATTTCATCCACATCATGTGGGGATGAAAATTGGGTGAAAGGATTTTTTTGGTTGGTGCTACAGGAGGAGCATGAGACTTCCACTCTTCCAATTGATGGATTGATGGTCAATCCATGTGGTTTGACAAGTGCACCAATAGTAGCTAAATTATTCCCACCTGACTCAATTAGGATGAGAGTTTTTTCATCCATTAATTGGGTGGCTAGACACATGATTGAGATGTGTGCCCCAAAGGGTAAACATTTTGCTTGCATCAATGGAGGTTCATTAGACACATCATTAAAAATTTTGTGAGAAATGTAATGAGAATGTATGGATGATATATGATGCTCTCAGTATACATGGAGGGACATGGGACAACCACTTGTGTCTTCATAGTAGAAGTGATGTGAGCTTCAATATGATCTAGCCCCACATTGAGAAGTTCAATGCCTGGTGGGAGAGTATCAAAGATGTTCAGTTTGGAATGGGGAGTGATCAATTATCAATGTGGTGGTATGATTCTGACCTCCTTCCTAATGACAGGTTCTTTCAGTGGGTTTTGATATTTTGGAGGATGCAGCTGAGACAATGGGACCTTGGAATTTATTGGAATGACAACTTTCTAAAAGTGGCAAGAGAATTTAGATCTCTCCAAAGGAGGCAGTGGGATTCAGGAATTCTACTCAGTTATCTTAACTGGGTGAAAATTTCATGGAAGAATGGATAGAAATTAGGGTAATGACTATAATCAGAGTGGTGCAATAGAAACATGGTGGACCTTTGGTATTTAGCATATGATTTAGGATTTCCAATTCTAGATAACCAACAACACCTCTTGAATATTGAAGTCACTGGTTGGCTCGATACATTGTTGGAGTTGGTTCTTGTTTGAGGACAATCAATCTTGGGAGGGGAGGACTATAATATCCCCAATTTTTTCTTAATAACACCATGTTAAACCCATATCCCTTAATAAAACCATGATTCCTAGTGGAATAATAATCTAATTAATGATGGGGCCATTTTGATAAAATAATTACCCATAGTAGGATTAGAAATATTCCATTATTAAATATTATGAATTCATTTAATTTTTGCACCTAATACATGTTCTTGGTGGCTAAGGTGGCGCATGGGGACTTATGGACCCAATGAGTTGTTATTGTAAATGGAAACCAGGGGAAAATAAAAAAAATATCCATAAAACCTGGAAAAAATATAGAAACTGGCAGAAAAAGCAATCAACCAAAAAAAGCAATGAAAAAGTAAGGAAAGTGCAGAAAAGCTATCAGGATGAAAAATAGAAAAATTTTGGAGGGTGCAATTTCCAGAAAGGAAAATAGGTAAGTCATCCTAAAAGAAGGAAGGAAATGATTTCTAAATAGGATAAAATCAAGTTAGCCTAAAAGCAGGAAACTCTTGGAGGGCACGGTTTCCAAAGGGAGAAAAAGGCGTGTCAGGGGGAAAGCAAGAAAGCAAACAAGTTTCCTCATTCATTCACGAGGGCACATTGGAAAGTGAAGTGGGCCACCTATTGAACCAAATTCAACCCTTGATCCTAATTATTCTATAAAACAATGACAGCACATCACTATCACAACTTTTGATCATTTTTGTTTTGGAGTTTGAGAGTTTCTCTCAATAGTTTAGTGTTGTGCCTCAACTGGAGCTTTGGGCAATGTGCCCCTTAGCTAGTGTTTCTTTTGTTTTGGTATCTCAAGTCATGGAATCAATTGAAGAATTGTTTTTTCATGTGTTGATGTATATTTCAATACATTATCATATCATTTATAAGAGCTTGGAGGCCTTCTATCAGTGGCATTCTTTCTTCTTCTCTCCTTCTCTCATGTCTATGAAGTTATGACAAATTTTGGAGTAAGGTAATGGGAATTTCAATCCTGATCTAATATTTTTCATGTTCTGATGTCCAATACATTGTTTAATATCAGGTTTATACCAGTTTAAGTTCACTGATAGAGCTTGGGAGGTTCATGGATCGTTTCTCCTTGGTTTCCTAACTTTGGAGCCATATTTTCGGAGTTTTTCTATGAGAGGTTACCTATGAGATTCCAGTGAGAAGTATTTAGACTCTCATGGCCCTATTATGTTATGATTTATTTTCTATGCAAATTTTACAGCATTATGATATATTTTAATTGAGTTTCATAATAATCTTTTACACCCTTCCTAGATCTCTATGCAAAAATGATTATTTTTCCAGTTCGAAGAAATTAGTGTATATAAATATGTCCATTTCCTTTATTTTCTATTCTAAACATTAATTAACATTTCTATGAATCTATTCCATGTTTAAAAATGAATTTTAGTAATTCTTTTTATGCATTTGAAATTCGTTGAATTTTGACTAGTTTTTTTTTTTTCCGTGAAAAAAAAGCGTAATTTTATTCATATTTCGAGATCAAAATTACATTCAGTATATTCACGTTCAGGTGAATTCCAGATTCCACAAAACATGGATCCAATATTGAGACTGCCAGGTCTTCTGAAAAAAACAAAAAACTAGCAAATTTGCTCATTACATAAAGTCTCAATCAATA
>LPNX010836940.1:110207-143901 GCA_001517045.1 Pseudotsuga menziesii | reverse complement strand
TTGACAAAATCTGAAACAGAAATGGCATCAACAGGAAGGACAGGTTCAAAATCAGAAATGGTAGCAACAGGATGAGAGTCCAACCCCAAAAATCCCACATTACTAGACAAAGGAAGGACAGACTTCCCCGAAAGTGAAAGCTTCCTCAAACCATCAATCCAATCAGAACCAACAAAGGAAACATTGTTCATAAACAAATTAACATTTTTGAACAAAGGAAAAATAGGGTTACCAGGACCAGAATGTTCCCCATTAGCCGAGTCTTCAACTATGACAGAAGTCTGCACAGTCGGCTCCAAAATCCCAACGGCCATCCCAGGAACAGGCATAGCCAAGTCTTCAAGAGGCAAATCACTATCCAATTCATCCGCTGAGGACTGTGAAGGGCCATAATCCACATGTGACAGTTCAGAGGGTTTGTCCTTAACAACCCACTCTTCTTTCCGCCGAAAATCATTCTGAGACCGCACCTTCAATTTGCAGGCCGCCGCCGGGTGCCCATAGACATGGCACCGTCGACAGCGAAATGGTACATTCTCATAATCCAAAATCTGAGTAATAGGATCCGGACCCCATTCCAGGATAATAGCTTCTGCCAAACCCTCCCTGATATTCAAATTCACCAGGATACGAGCCACCTTTTTCTCCTTTGATTCGAGAAAGGAGAGATCCGCCTCCAGGAAAGTGCCAAGGATATCACCAATCCTCCGAAAATGATACATATCCCAAAAATGAAGGGGCAGCGCAGGTAATTTCACCCAAATAGGAACTACATCTACCCTCTCTTTGCTGGCATCAAAAAGAGGGGTCCATGGCTTCAAGATAACAGGAGAATGATCAATGTGCCAACATTTGGATTGAAGCCATCCAAAATCCTCCTCCTTCTACAAGGTTATGGAAAACCAGCCACGGTTCAACATCTCAATCTCCGGAATATACCCAAAATGCTTACCCCATAAAACCGCAGCCCAATCCTGAATAGTCTTTTTGGAGAAGTTTCGCCCCGATACTCTCCCAACCAGCGTACATTTTGCCATTAGCAGAACGTTGTCCCAGGCTAAGTCCTCGCCAACGGCATAGTTCCGAATCAGCGACTTCTTAATCCACCTCTTTCGACGCCCCTTCGACAACCCATGAACCCCAACCGGCTTAGATGCAGAAAGACCCACATTCTCCAGACAAACATCTGAGGGAACCCCAGAGGGAGACCCACACCCACGATGCTCTGCAGCAGCCAACGGCACCCTCCAATCCTCCTCCGAATGATCACCACTAGAACCCTGACCCTGAGAGTTCAGACCATAAAAACCTCCTACCACCGCCCGAGCACAGTCTTCAGGAGGCCCAAACCCCCGCTGCAACTTAGTCGGCGATAACCCAGAGTGCAAAATGACCCCCTCATCCGACCAGCTCGCATGCCCCAACACACCATCAGGCCAAGGAAGATTCGCTGCCGGATCAGGAGCAAACGACGAAGAAAGAAATTCAGCCGGTAAAGATAAATTACCCAACCCTAGCTGCTTAACCGGAACCAGATCCTCCTTACCCAACCTAGGGATTTCCACCAGTTGATCTAAAAAACCTCCACCTGGCACCTCCCAGATGGCAGAGCTCTCCAGCCTGTCACTGGAATAATCAACGAGGTCCAAATCCTCCATAATGTGGCCCAGTGCACCTTTCAACCCCACAAACAATGCCACACCACACGGAAACCTGAATCCCAAGTCATAAAGAGACCAAAAACACGTCCCTGTCCATAGAAAACCCCTCAAGTCTATGCCAGGCAACAATCCGCCAACTGCTCACCTCCAGACAAAACCTGCCATTGAATAAGGATAAACAAAGAGTACGTTTAACCAAGAAATCAATGTGCAGCCTCCAAAACCTCAAACGTCGCCTCCATCAGCTCCAAGAAACCTCATCCACCTTCACATTCCACCAAATTTTGACTAGTTGCTTAGTCCTCGTGACTAGTTTTCATAGCTCAATCCTTAGCCTTTATTGTGATTGCCAAGACCTATTTTGAACCTGCATAAATTATGTTAGAATCCTAAAAATCTACTTAGAACCTTCCTAATCCTTTCTTAGCTTTTGGTTCCCTAGAATTAATTGTTAAGACCTCAATTTGCACCAATTGTGTCACATGCCCCAATTTTTGCAAAAACAATATTATCTTATTTGATTTTATTTGAGGACAATATGTTAAATTTTATGATAAGTTGTAATTGATGACTTAGCAAAGTCAAGGATATTTAATGTAATTTTGAATATTTTAATTATAAATAAATAAAGGTGGAGACAACATCTTAGGAGAGCTGTTAAAAGAGTGTTTACTGGTCAAATTGGTGGAGGAGACTGGGTGGAGAGAAAACAAACATGTGGCAGAATCCTCAAACCACTTCCAACTATTGCAGGTGGAAACCTCCCTATATTTGGGGTCATGATTCCCCAAGAAAGTGGAATCAGAGCAGGTGGCTCAATTAATGACAACTGACCCAAAAAGACCTAGGCAATCTTTATAAAAAATCCCATTGAATAGAGTTGAGGCTGCTCATTCTAGAGAAGTAATCATTCAGGTGAATGTACTTCAGAGAAATTCAATGGAAGGGAATTGTGGAAAGAGTTTGAGGGGATAACTGCTAAGTGATCTAGTGCAGCTTTTTACCTGAAGGATCTTACTGCTGAGTGCAGAGTGTTTTACTGAGTCATTGGACTAGTTAATTGTTAGCATGCTCCACCAGTTCTCAGCCAAGAAGACCAAGAACAGGCTCGGGCGTCCTGAGGAAGCGTTGTTTGAGCGCTCTCCATGAGTTTGGTAGGGAGGAAAGACCTCCTAACGTTGTTGTTGTCTATCCTAATTAGGTTCTACATTATTTTGTTTTACGGTGTTAGATAGTTAAATCTGAATCTGACTGTTAAATGGATGTTAAATATTTAGTTGTAAAATGTTAGGATTAGTAATCTTTTAGATTGTTGAAGGAATGAATCTGAAATAGATGGAAAATAATTCTAATCTGTGTTTTTTCACACCTGGAAGGACCAGGCCATACTCTAGCACAGATAGAGTATTTACAGTAGATGAAGAAAATGTTAAGAGATTGAGTAGAATAGATGTGGTTATGCATTTCATAATAGCAGAGTAATTTATTTCAGTATGTAGATTATTATCAAAAAGAACAATAATCTGGTTATCTATGTTATTGTTTTTATAAGCTTATGTATGTAAATATACTAGAAAAGAAATAGCACTAATCTAGTATAGGTAGAATGATTAATATGTTAAGAAAATACCTTAGTAGATAAAATGTTGTATTTACAGATAGTAGATTATTCTTTTTATTCAAGTTAAAATATGCTGGAGGTTAAACCGTGTTACATTATAGATATATTCCTTTGTATATACTTAATAACTATTTGCAATGCAATAGAAATATCACAGTAAAGCTACTTTATTACATTCAGTTAAATAAAGAAATAAACTACACATACTTAGTTTTATTTACTAATAATATCAACCAAACTAAGTCTAACAAATACTATAAGCCAAGTAGAGTGTTATTAAAATATTTAATTTTTAAAGGACAAACTAAGTTACAGAGTCTATGTATATCTTTTCAAAGAACTATGAGTAAAACCCTATCTGTCATTTATTAAATAAAAACAATAAGAATATGATAATAATTAACATATAAATAAATGTATATTTATGAAAAGAACTGTTTTAATTTTACAAATAGGTTATACCTGTAAAAGTAAACTACAGGGTCAAAACCCTAAACTAATATTATTTTTACAAATGACAAACATTTAAGCTATAATCCAATTACTTGGATTATTTTATTAATAAGCAATTAAACTAATATAAACTGTTTACAGTCCATCAAGGACAAATGAAAAGACAAAGGTAATGTTACAACTGAAAAATTTTCACAACACACCTGTAACACTAATTAAAACAAATTTAACAAGTAACAGAACCTATTAAAAATAAATTGAAGGATTTGTTTAACAAGGGTTTTATTCAGGAAAACCCTAGCTCGTATTCGTGAGCAAACAAGTAAAATTTATAAATTACACCATGACTGAGTGACAGTCTTAAAATATTAACAAAAATCTATTATAAAATATATTAAACAGTAATAATCTTCATTCACAGTCGATTAGGGTAAAACCCTAACTTATACAGAGTCACAAAATATTCTGCAAAACGAGTCCGAGCTCGAAGGAAGCCATTTTAAAAACCAGTGTATTGCATTAACAAGCCATAAGGATGAAAATTTAAACCAAATACAACACCCAGCTCACGATCGGGTCTACCCATTAACTTAGCGAGGGTTTAAAAACATATTAAAACCAACCACAACCTTTAAAAAGAAACTGCATAGCTAATGGCGAAGCTGGACAAGCTTCCATGCTCAGGGTTTCCCCAATTGACAACCCTGTTACAAGTAAGGGAAGAACCCATTCGTTGAACCTAGGGCTTACCATATTAGAGCCACGAGCCCTCGAAGACAGCCAGCAGCATGTTCTTCACTTTTCGCAAGAGTGGTCACAGGTTCCTGCAAGAGCACGACACTGTGTGTTAGCTTCAAAATTATTTTACTAATGAAAACCTACTGTAAACATGATTTTAATATGAGTAATTCTATTCTGAATACAAAACTAACTATTTACCTTGATAAAGAAAATAAACAGTTTAGTAATGGGACTATCATCAACAGCAAGGCGTGCACACAAATCTCCAAACCCTACGACGATGGCGAAGCACAATCCTATAGCAATTAAAGCATATCTTATCACTGCAGTGACAGGCCATGGGAAAGCAAGATGGAACTTCGGACAATCCGCAAGCAAGTGAAGAACAAAACCAATAACCTCTCGTAGGATAAAAACCCACAGTTAAGGAGTTTGACAACAAGACTAAGAACCGAATACTACAACAATATTAACCCAAGACTCGGAACAAACTGCAACAGGAAGGAACCCACGACCACCATGAAAACCTTGCAGAGCAGCCCGAACGCCAGCGTGAACTGTAGAGGGAGAATAACAAGGCGTTAGGGTTGTAAGAGTTATATATCTCCAATACACGGATAGGAGGTGACCACATGCCCTTAAGAAAATCAAACCATGCATGGGTCGATACGTAAACTCACCGCATTCCAATCATTTGAATTATTTACACAACGATTTTTAACAAACAATGCATGAACTATGACATATGCTCATATATATCCCAACGTTATCATAACACATGTATATCATAATGTTGTTAGCATTGATTTGGCGTTGGGTAAAACAATGACTTTTAAGACTTTGAACTAACGAAAGTTTGGTAATCACGTAATCATTTCTATAACCCCGAAATCAATTTTGCTTAGAACCCTTCGAACTACTATAGTTGTATATGCTTGTAAGACAATGTTGGATATGCATGGTTTATAAACCAAACTTTTCACTCTTAAACCAATCATCTTGGGGTGGTTTTGATTTATGAAATTGAATAGAGTTGAATGGCTTAACATTAGAATTATCAACATGACTTTTACCAAGTTTGATGTTGATTAAAAACTTTCATAGACACTAGGTGCTTCACCACTGATCAATGCTAGAATTTTACCTTATTGTGTATGTTAGACTAGTTTTGTAAGTATACAAGATAACCTGCACTTCTTATAAGGTAAAATTTTGATCTACCATAATAGTTAATGTAGACATTAACTTAAATGTAAGAAAGGCATTATAGTAATAATAAGAATTACAATGGAATAACCTTACTCGAGTCCATAATCATTGAGAACAACATTGATTGACTTAGGTTTAAAAAGTGAAGACAAAGAATACTCCATGTGAAACGATGCAGTTAATTTTACACTAATCAAAATTATATTATCAAGGAGTTTTACGGGCAGTAAATTTCCCTACAGAATGTAAATATCGATCAGCTTGGTACTCAAGTAAATAATACGATATTGTATACGATACAATAGTACATGCAGTACGACTTTGACGAGGAAGCTAATAACCTTTTAAGTGAACAACTATTTTGTACATAAAAGTCATAGGTTGATAATTACTATACTAGTAAGTTAAAAAGGAAATCGAATTTTATATTCTAATGAGTATCTTACTATTAGTATTGATAGAAGCTCTTCCATGTATAAAAACCAATAGTACAATAAGTATAACATTTGCAAGATAAGAATATCAAAGTAGAAGTTACTATGCAATAAAGAATACGAGATTAGAGTACGCAGTAAGTATCAATGGTCTTGTTAAGTTTGATAAAGAAAGGAACTCATTTATTTGAACTATGCTTGCAAGAAAAACTAGACTACTTTACCTCATTGAAGTTGCTTGGAATTTATCAGCTTATTTTACTAAGCATATTAATTTCAATTAGAAACACTTCTTGATATTTTATGAATTTAAAACGTCTACTTGTTTGATCATACCTATAAACCTATAAGAAACAGAAATATTTCTGCGTTAGCATAAATGCTAAGTAAGCCCAGGATTCAAAGTTAGATTCCACCTACTTGCCATAAAGAAGAATCATCAGTAAACCAAAAGAAAACAGTATGCAAGTAAATCTTTTCATGTTACGAAAATGAAACTATTTTTTTAGTTAACGAAATTTAAAAATGTGTAATGCTAATCATTGGTCTGTTTCATTTTCCGCTAACCTTTAGCCGTTAGTAAACCATTTATTCATCATTTTATGTTATCTCAAAATTTTAAATTTTTGTAAAAGTTTGGGGTTTGACATGTGGTATCAAAGCACAAGGTTCAAACACTAGGCCTTGATGAAGCCCAACTAGCTTTTATGAAACAGTGATTTGAATTATTATGTTGATGTATTTTATTTTAAATGTATTTCAATAGAGAAATTATTTCTGAACTTTAACAAATAGGTATGGAAGGGCTAGAGGAATATGCAAAAGAGGAATCTCCATTTACTGAACCAGAGAACTTACCAAGAGATCCTATACCAGAGGATTTAACCACCAATTCCTTAGAACTATTACAAACAGTAAAAGACCTAAAATCTGAAATGGAATCTATAAAACGAGAGAATGAAAGGATTCTGAGGGCTTAGGAGGAGCTGAATCAGATCCTAACAGAAAGGTTTCAAATTGAGGGTAGGGGTAGAAGAACTGAATTAGAAGATACAAGTCATCAACATAAATTTAAAAAGATGAAACATACTAAAAATGAAAGTAGTTCATCTTCAGAGGTGTTTGGTGAACAACGTAATTTGTATTCTACTAGTGATAGTAGTGATGACAATCATTATACTAAAAAGAGGAAATACAAACCTTATGAGGAAATTTCTAGGGAATTCAAAAAGATAAAACCACCAACATTCAATGGAGAGACTGAGAAGGGGGAGGAAGAGGAATCCTGGTTATCTGGGATAAAGAAGTACTTCCAGATATATAACTATTCTAACCAATTAAAGGCTAGAATGGCTATCTACAATATCTCAAGAAAGGATGACATTTGGTGGCAGGACTTGAAGAGAGTTAAGGGAATAAAAGAGAAGAATGTAAATTGGAGTACCTTCAAGAAGTACTTTAAAAAGAAATTTTTGTCTAAGCAATACTATGAAGAGAGAGCAAAAGAATTTTATGAGCTTAAATTAGGATCACTGACAATGAAAGATCTAAACAACAAGTTTTTAAGTTTGCTCAAGTATGTGTCATACCTTGTAGATGAGAAAATAAAGGTACAACGATTCCTCAGCTGTCTGCCTTATCATATTAAGGACAGGATTGAGTATGATAATCCAAAGACTTTGGAAGAAGCCATGAGGAGCCAACTTATGTTATGAACAAAATCGGAAAAAGGAAAGCATGTCCAACTAGAAGGCCAAGAAGAATAATAACCAGTATGATCAAAAGAAGAAAGATTTTGTGCCCAATAGAAATTCTAAGAACAATAAGGCCAGAAATTTTCCTAACAAGAATTTCCAAGGAAATAAGAATAATTCACCAAGCAATCAGAACAATTCCAAGGGTAAAAAATTTGTTAATAACCATGGTAATTACACCAAGAACTTTAAATGCAAAGAACCTATAAAGTGTTGGGAGTGTAATGTCCCACACTATGCTTCAGTCTGTCCTAATCGGAAAAAGACTGTCAGTAATATTCATACCATACAGGAGGAGATGACTGTTGGAGAATTAGCAAGGACTATGCCCAAAATCAAAGTAGCCTTGGAGAATCAATAAGCAGAATATCAAACTTCCATGGTGGAAGTAGAAGGTATGATAAACCAAACCCCTATAACTATTTTAATTGATCTAGGAGCTAGTCTCAGTTATATTGCACCTAAAATGGTAGAAAAATGTAAGTTACCTGTTGAAAAATTTGAAAATTCTTGGTTAGTTCAGTTAGCCACTGGTGCTAAAAGAAAGGTAACTTGTTTTGTAAAAGAATGTGCAGTAGTTATGGATCATTTTGAAACTATTGTGAAGCTTAATGTATTACCTCTTGGTTCTTATGATTTACTCATCGGTATGGATTGGTTAGAACAACATAGGGTAATTTTAAATTGTTATGATAAAACCTTTACGTGTGTAAACCATGATGGAAAACCAATAAGTGTAAAGAGAATCCCTAAAAAAACAACTATAAGGCAGATTTTTGCTCTGCAGCTTAAGAGAGCTGTTAGGAAAGGTTGTAAAGCTTATGCAATAACAATAACTAATGAAGAGAATCTAAATAAGACAGATAAATTAAAATTAGAAGACATACCAGTCTTAAGACAATATGTTGATGTATTTCTAGAAGAAATTCCAGGACTACCTTCGAAAAGGGAATTGGATTTTACCATTGAGCTGGTACCTGGTGCAGTACCTAGCTCAAAGGCCCCTTATCGAATGAACATACTTGAACTTAATGAATTAAAGTCTCAATTAAAATAACTTATTGATAAAAAGTATATTCGACCTAGTGTGTCTCCCTGGGGGGCACCTGTCATCTTCGTTAAGAAAAAGGATGGAACCATGCGACTTTGCATAGATTACCATCAGTTGAATAAGATGACCATTAAAAATCGATACCCGTTTCCTCGCATAGTTGATCTGTTTGATCAACTACGTGGAACCATGGTGTTTTCGAAAATAGATTTAAGGTCTGAATATCATCAAGTTAGGATTAAAGATGAAGATATCTTTAAAACAGCTTTTAGAACTGGATATGGCCATTATGATTTTGTCATCATGCCATTCGAGCTTACTAATGCCCCAGCTATTTTTATGTGTTTAATGAACAACGTTATGCATAAGTATCTAGATAAATTTGTAATTGTGTTCATCGACAATATATTAATCTATTCAAAAACTGAAGAAGAACATAAATAACATTTAAAAATTGTTTTGCAGGAGTTACGAGATCATCAACTCTTTGCAAAGTTTAGTAAATGTGATTTCTTCAAGGATAAGATTTAGTACTTAGGTCATGTGGTGACCAAGGAAGGGATTTCAGTAGATCCCGAAAAGATAAAGGCGATAAAAAATTGGTTGGTTCCTATGGATGTAACTGATGTTCGATCTTTCATGGGAATTACCGATTACTACTGGAGGTTCATTGACGGTTTTTCGAGGATCGCGAATCCAATAACTTCTTTGCAGAAGAAAGGAAAGAAGTTTGATTGGAACCAGAAATGCAAGAAAATCTTTAAAAAGTTAAAAATTTCATTAACCAGCGCACCTATTTTAAGAATAGCTGATCCAAATAAAGAATTTGTAGTGTGCACTGACGCCTGCAATGATGTTTTGGGCAATGTTCTGACTCAAGAGGGGCATGTTATTTCCTATGAGTCTAGAAAATTAAAAATTCATGAAAAGAATTATGCAACTTATGATCTGAAATTAGCAGCTGTTATGCATGCTCTAAAGATGTGGCGACATCACCTAATTGGCAGAAACTTTATTTTAATGACTGATAATAAAGAATTAAAGTATCTTTTAGATCAGCCTAATCTAAATGCCATACAAGCTAGGTGGCTATCTTTTCTAAGTGAGTATGATTTCGAAATGCAGCATATTAAAGGTAAATAAAATAAAGTTGCTAATGCATTAAGTAGGAATGCGAGGATGAATTTTGCAGCAGTTATCAGCACTTGTATGACATATTTGGATGAACAGCTTAAAGCAGGAATAGAACAATATGAACTTTACCAAAATTTACAAGCTAAAACTAAAGAAAATACAATAGAAAGCTTAAGTAAAGGGAATAGTTTGAATGCAAAAGAATTTTTACTGTATAAAGACAAAATGTATGTACCTAACGTACCTAAAGTTAAGCTGTTAATTTTGGATGAAATCGATAAAACTCCATACTCAGGTCATCTAGGCTACCAAAAGACTATAACTATGTTAAGAAAAGAATATTTTTGGCCAAATATGAAGATTGAATTAGCAGAATATATCACTAGGTGTTTTGAATGTCAGCAGGTGAAAACTGAACATCAACAGCTCGCAGGATTACTTCAGCCATTACCCATTCCTAGCTGGAAATGGGAAATAATTAGTCTCGATTTTGTTACTGGACTGCCTAGAAATCAGAATCTAAATGACTCTATCATGGTAGTAGTCGATAAGTTAAGTAAAGCAGCTCACTTTATACCTGTTAAAACTACTTATAAAGCTACAAACATAGATGATATCTTTCTAAAACAGATTTTTCGACTGCATGGAATACTGAAAGTCATAATCTCAGATAGAGATCCTAAATTTACATGTAACTTTTGGAAATCTCTATTTAAAGGATTAAACACTACATTAAATTTTAGTACTTTGTTCCATCCTCAAACAGATGGACAAACTGAAAGAGTAAACCAAGTACTGGAAGATTTATTAAGAATGTATGTGAAAGACCAGCCAGGTAAATGGGAGGATTATTTGCATCTGGTAGAATTTGCTTATAATAATAATTATCAGGCATCAACTAGATTTAGTCTTTTTGAAATTTTGTATAGAAGGAAATGTAATACTCCTATCTCTTGGAGTAATCTGGTGGATATATTAGTATTAGGTCCTAAACTATTAAAGGAAATGGAAGAAATTGTAAAACAGGTGCAAGGTAATCTGAAAGTTGCCCAGGATCAACAGAAAATTCAAGCAGACCTTAAAAGAACTCCAAAAGAGTTTCAGGTAGGAGAACATGTGTTCATCAAGGTGAGGCCCAAAAAGAGCTCTCTGAGATTGGGGAGTTATGCAAAACTAGCACCTCGTTACTGTGGTCTATTTGAAATACTATCTAGGATTGGACAAGTAGCTTATCAATTAGCATTACCACAAAATTTAAGAGTACATAATGTTTTTTCACATTTATGTATTAAAGAAGTATGTCCATGATTCTACTCATGTTGTTAACTGGAATGATGTACAGGTGGAACTAGAAGGAGATTTTTTGGTGGAACCGGACTGTATCCTCTGGTGGAGGGAGATCACACTTCAGAACTGCACCATTGGACAGGTGAAGGTGCAATGGAAGCACCTTAGTCCAGAGGAAGCCACCTGGGAATTGGAAAGTAATATGCGATATGCATATCCAATTCTGTTCCAGGGGAATTTTGAGGATGAAGAATAAATAACATCGAGGATGATGTTATGTTCTAAGGGGGTGTGTATGTCACATGCCCCAATTTTTGCAAAAACAATATTATCTTATTTGATTTTATTTGAGGACAATATGTTAAATTTTATGCTACATTGTAATTGATAACTCAACAGAGTCAAGGATATTTAGTGTAATTCTGAATATTTTAATTATAAATAAATAAAGGTGGAGACAACAGCTTAGGAGAGTTGTTAAAAGAGTGTTTACTGGTCAAATTGGTGGAGGAGACTGGGTGGAGAGAAAACAGACATGTGGCAGCATCCTCAAACCATTTCCAACTATTGCAGGTGGAAACCTCCCTATATTTGGGGTCATGATTCCCTAAGAAAGTGGAATCAGAGTAGGTGGCTCAATTAATGACAACTAACCCAAAAAGACCTAGGCAATCTTTATAAAAATGCCCATTGAAGAGAGCTGAGGCTGCTCATTCTAGAGAAGTGATCATTCAGGTGAATGTACTTCAGAGAAATTCAATGGAAGGGAATTGTGGAAAGAGTTTGAGGGGATAACTGCTAAGTGATCTAGTGCAACTTTTTAGTTGAAGGATCTTACTGCTGAGTGCAGAGTGTTTTACTGAGTCATTGGACTAGTCTATTGTTTGCATGCTCCACTAGTTCTCAGCCAAGAAGACCAGGAACAGGATCGGGGGTCCTGAGAAAGCGTTTTTTGAGCGCTCTCCAGGAGTTTGGTAGGGTGGAACGACCTCCTAACGTTGTTGTTGTCTATCCTAATCAGGTTCTACATTATTTTGTTTTACGGTGCTAGATAGTTAAATCTGAATCTGACTGTTAAATGGATGTTAAATATTTAGTTGTAAAATGTTAGGATTAGTAATCTTTTAGATTATTGAAGGAATGAATCTAAAATAGATGGAAAATAATTCTAATCTATTTTTTTTCACACCTAGAAGGACTAGGCCGTACTCTAGCACAGATAGAGTATTTACAGTAGATGAAGAAAATGTTAAGAGATTGAGTAGAATAGATGTGGTTATGCATTTCATAATAGCAGAGTAATTTATTTCAGTATGTAGATTATTATAAAAAAGAATAATAATCTGGTTATTTATGTTATTGTTTTTACAAGCTTATGTATGTAAATATATTGGAAAAGAAATAGCAGTAATCTAGTATAGGTAGAAGAATTAATATGTTAAGAAAATACCTTATTAGATAAAAAGTTGTATTTATAGAGAGTAGATTATTCTTTTTATTCAAGTTAAAATATGATGGAGGTTAAACTGTGTTACATTATAGATATATTCCTTTGTATATACTTAATAACTATTTGCAATGCGGTAGAAATATCACAATCAAGCAACTTTATTACATTCACTTAAATAAAGAAATAAACTACAAATACTTAGTTTTATTTACTAATAATATCAACTAAACTAAGTCTAACAAATACTATAAGCCAAGTAGGGTGTTATTAAAATATTTAATTTATAAAGAACAAACTAAGTTACAGAGTCTATGTATATCTTTTCAAAGAACTCTGAGTAAAACCCTATCTGTCATTTATTAAATAAAAACAATAAGAATATGATAATAATTAACATATAAATAAATGTCTATTTATGAAAAGAACTGTTTTAATTTTACAAACAGGTTATACCTGTAAAAGTAAACTACAGGGTCGAAACCCTAAACTAATATTATTTTTACAAATGACAAACATTTAAGCTATAATCCAATTACTTGGATTATTTTATTAAGAAGCAATTAAACTAATATAAACTGTTTACAGTCCATCAAGGAAAAATGAAAAGACAAAGGTAATGTTACAACTGAAAATTTTCACAACACACCTGTAACACTAATTAAAACAAATTTAACAAGTAACAGAACCTATTAAAAATAAATTGAAGGATTTGTTTAACAAGAGTTTCATTCAGGAAAACCCTAGCTCATATTCCTGAGAAAACAAGTAAAATTTATAAATTACACCATGACTGAGTGACAGTCTTAAAATATTAATAAAAATCTATTATAAAATATATTAAACAGTAATAATCTTCATTCACAGTCGATTAGGGTAAAACCCTAACTTATATAGAGTCACAAAATATTCTGGAAAACGAGTACGAGCTCGAAGGAAGCCTTTTTAAAGACCAGTGTATTGCATTAACAAGCCATAAGGCTGAAAATTTAAACCAAATACAACACCCAGCTCACAACCAAGTCTACCCATCGACTTAGCAAGGGTTTGAAAACATATTAAAACCAACCACAACCTTTAAAAATAAACTGCATAGCTAATGGCGAAGCTGGACAAGTTTCCAAGCTCAGGGTTTCCCCAATAGACAACCCTGTTACAAGTAAGGGAAGAAGCCGTTCGTTGAACCCAAGGATTACCAGTTTGGAGCCACGATCCCTCGAAGACAACCAGCAGCATCTTCTTCACTTTTCGCAAGAGTGGTCATAGGTTCCTGCAAGAGCACGACACTGTGTGTTAGTTTCAAAATTATTTTACTAATGAAAACCTATTGTAAACACAATTTTAATATTAGTAATTCTATTATGAATACAAAACTAACTATTTACCTTGATAAAGAAAACAAACAGTTTAGTAATGGGACTGTCATCAACAGCAAGGCGTGCACACAAATCTCCAAACCCTACGATGATGGTGAAGCACAATCCAACAACATGTAAAGCCTATCTTATCACCGCAGTGACAGGACATGGGAAAGCAAGATGGAACTTTGGATAGGTTGCAAGCAAGTGCAGAACAAAACCAATAACCTCTTGTAGGATAAAAACCCACAGTTAAGGAGTTTTACAACAAGACTAAGCACCGAAGACTACAGCAATATTAACCCAAGACTCGAAACAAACTGGAACAGGAAGGAACCCACGGCTTCCATGACAATCTTGCAGAGCAGCCCAAAGGCCAACGTGAACTGCAGAGGGAGAATAACAAGGCGTCAGGGTTGTAAGAGTTATATATCTCCAATACATGGACAGGAGGTGACCACGTGCCCTCAAGAAAATCAAACCATGCATGGGTCGATACCCAAAGTCACCTGCGTTCCAATAATCCGAATTATTTACACACTGATTTTTAAAAAACAATGCATGAACTATGATATATGCTCATATATATCCCAACCTTATCATAACACATGTATATCATAATGTTGTTAGCGTTGATTTGGCATTGGGTAAAACAATGACTTTTAAGACATTTACCTAACGAAAGTTTGGTAATCACGTAATCATTTATATAACCACGAAATCAATTTTGCTTAGAACCCTTCAAACTACTATAGTTGTATATGCTTTTAAAACAATGTTGGATATGCATGGTTTATAAACCAAACTTTTCACTCTTAAACCAATCAGCTTGGGGTGGTTTTGATTTATGAAATCGAATAGAGTTGAATGGCTTAACATTAGAATTATCAACATGACTTTTACCAAGTTCAATGTTGATTAAAAAATTTCATAGACACTAGGTGCTTCACCATTGATCAATGCTGGAAGTTTACCTTATTGTGTATGTTAGACTAGGTAGTTTTGTAAGTATACAAGATAACCTGAACTTCTTATAAGGTAAAATTTTGATCTACCATAATAGTTAATGTAAACATTAACTTAAATGTAAGAAAGGCATTATAGTAATAATAAGAATTACAATGGAATAACCTTACTCAAGTCCATAATCATTGAGAACAACATTGATTGACTTAGGTTTAAAAAGTGAAGACAAGTAGTACTCCATGTGAAACGATGCAGTTAATTTTACACTAATCAAGCTTATATTATCAATGAGTTTTATGGGCAGTAAATTTCCCTACATACTGTAAATATCGATTAGCTTGGTACTCATGTAAATAATACGATAATGTATACGATACAATAGTACATGTAGTACGGCTTTGATGAGGAAGCTAATAACCGGTTAAGTGAGCAACTGTTTTGTACATATAAGTAATAGGTTGATACTTACTATACTAGTAAGTTAAAAAGGAAACCAAATTTTATATTCTAATGAGTATCTTACTATCAGTATTGATAGAAGCTCTTCCATGTATAAAAACCAATAGTACAATAAGTATAACATTTGCAAGATAAGCATATCAAAGTAGAAGTTACTATGCAACAAAGAATATGAGATTAGAGTACGCAGTAAGTATCAATGGTGTTGTTAAGTTTGATAAAGAAAGGAACTCATTTATTTGAACTATGCTTACAAGAAAAACTGGACTACTTTACCTCATTGAAGTTGCTTGGAATTTATCAGCTTATTTTACTAAGCATATTAATTGCAATTAGAAACATTTCTTGATACTTTATGAATTTAAAATGTCTACTTGTTCAATCATACCTGTAAACCTGTAAGAACCAGTTGTTACGGAGAGAAATTCCTATGGCTTGGGGCACCACAACAGACAGCTTTGACTCCAGAAATCAATCTTTCCCAATATGCAATAGAAATAAAATGTCTAACACTAAAGGATCAGACCTCGTACCTTATTCTGGACGGTTGAAGTAGATCCCCGTTGAGCTTTCCAATATTTAGCTTGAATTGATATAATACTTCCTCAACAACAAGTAAACAATACAAGCATACTATATATCATGGTGTTAGATCTATTCTAGCATATATAATCAATAATGTAAAAGCATTTGACATATTCCAATGGATACAATATTCAATCAAATACACATCATTGGACGGGAAAAGATAGTTCTTATTAATATAGATCAGAGATTACAAGATAGATAAAACCTCTGACGACACGTCTACGAACCGGAGAAACTGAATCCCCCACTTGGGCCTCCACCACCTCAATCCTCCATCTCACGATAGCAAGCTCACTAGCAAAAGGCAAGCTTGGGAAGAACACAAAAGTGCTCCAAAGGGAGAAAGGGATGTAGACTCAAGCATAAATTCCGACAACAATGCACTATAGTTTCGTTGCTTTCAATCTCTCTATATGCCTTCAATGTACCAAGGGGTTCCTTATATAGCTTCACAAGGGATAATGAAGGGTCAAATCCAAGCGATCTCAAGGCATATGGAAGGCCAAGAGTCAAATGAGTTGGATCCATGTCAAGGAAAACTCCAAAAGGATTTGGACTATGCACACATCCCGATGTACGCGGTTATAGGAGTCAAACCTGCGTATGTACGTGGTTATCGGGGAAAAATCCGTGTATATCATCTTTTATATAGTTTTAGGGATGATCAAGGAAACATCAAAGGATAAAATATGGTCCATGGGGTCTAAAGAGTCTGCAGCGGGATAGGGGAAGGCCATACAAAGTGTGATTCACCTGGAGTGGTGAAATCCGCTATAACAGATGCCCCCTAATGTGTGAGGTCATAGGGGTCATACGATGGCCGAAATACATTATAAGTCCATCCCAAAAGTGGAGTGATGAAGGATCCCAAATGGAATACCAGCCACCCAATCAGCATAGCACAATGATACAACTCTGCATATAACTGCAAGTACATATAGCAGTCCCGGATACATAAGAGTACAATGGCCATGAATAGGCATAATACATGATATCACATATGTGGTCATCGCCACCTACAATATACATAGATTAGAATCTCCATGATGAAGATATACAACGGACCATGATCTCCAAAATGGCTGAAGATATACAATAGATCAAGATCTCCATAGTGGCTAGAAATGTCTGACATACACTGGAATCAAGTCACGAGAGCTGAAATCTCATGAACACTGGCACGATCAAGGAGGTAGCATATAAGAGATGCCACCACTCTGGAAGGTCTTCTACACAAACCGCTACGAGTACATGTCCTACTATGCGAATAGAGGTTTCGAGGTCGAACATAGTAGTCCATCGTCTGATTATCGGTCATTGATGTATACCGTTAACAGACGCGAGATTACCCACCGATAATGATAATGGGAACCAAGGTACTAGAGTGCAAACTAAAAAGTGTGAATAGATGTGTTGAGGTTGAACACTTGAGAGAATCCATCGATCAGGGGACATTGATGTATTCCCAAGAAACTGTCGATGGCAAGAGAACCTGCCACTGATGACTGCAAGTCTCAAGGCACTCAAAAGGACTCTAGATTCCAATCCCAGAATAAATGATCTGAAGTCGATGGGATGAAATCCACTGGAAGGAGGGCATTAAGGCATCCCCCATCATCCAACACGAGGTACTCAGCAAAGCTGTCTAATGTGGAAGGACTCGATCATAAAGTGCACGAACCAGTAACTGTACCGAGAATGGCCGACATGCAAAGTCAAGATAACTGAGGAATGGCCGACACAGGTTTCAACTTCCTTCGAATAAGAGCATAATGGCATATGGTGACTGAATGAAGGCAGCATAGACTCGATATACAAACTGGGACACCTCTGTGACACAGGAGGCATCAACAGAGGCTCTATAGGGACTGGAAGCTTAACCAGTCGGTGGAGATAAACTTAGATAAATGAGTACAGCTCCTAAGTCAAACTATAACCCAACCAATGGATGTGATATACAGTGCTCTGTTCGAAGGCGACACGACTCAATAGCTGCCAAAGATAACATCTTTCCTTGTCCGGATTTTTGGTTTTTTTATTTTTTTTGGACTTTTTCAGTTATTTGAAAAGCTTGAAAAAAGAATAAACTAGATTTATAGTTACAAACTAGGAGGAGACGAGTGTCATAAGGGCAAACAAACTAGTTCCAAGCAGTGGAACATACCTATGCTCAATGCAAGGATACATGTGTAGGATATCGACACTCGGGGAAAAATCCCCTCCTGGTAAAAAGGGAATCAAGCTGCGAAGGAAAAAATGGCTCTGCATGGCTAGACATGAGACAAGCTCAGGCTATATGGCTGAAACACAATGTTAGGGGAGCCAGCATAAAGCTCAATAAGGCAGGCGAATCTCATGATAATGCATTCACAACTTGACATAAGGGGAGTCCGGAGGGAAACGGGCCAGCATAAGATCAAGAGGAGTACGAGGCTCTTGCGAAATGTCATGGAAGTACTATACAAAGGACTCCTGGACCTAAGAGAGGACTCACAGCATGGGTACCAAATGCAAAAGGGAGCTAACTAGGGCACCCATGTAAAGGAAAGCTCTACCATTCACATAGTACCACTTCTAACAGTAGCATGAAGGTTCCATGATACCATGGAATGGGTTCGTACCTAAGGTTAAGATGGAATGGTCATAAGGCAATGCATAAGTGCAAGCGAATGTAAAATCCTAACCTATATGCCAGTTCATACATAATACCTGTGATAGGCACAAACGGGTCGAAACCTCGGAGAGAGTGTACAAAAGTTGGACCCTACATGACAACCATATTAGACCAAAACAACCCAAAATAGTCAATAAAGAATCCACACTATAGGGATGAATGATCATGACAAAAGTACCCAAAGGAAACAATGCGGTGAATGATGGGACATAAACATGAATATAAGGTGTAGACCCAACGTTCACGCATCCACTACCACCCCATGAGGGTGACCACTGGTGTAAAGACTGAGCGAAGGGAATAAAAATCCTCCACAAATGGAGTAGAGGAAGGAATATGACCATTCCCAAATCTATGAGCAGGGTAAGGGGCTGATGCCCCCAAGTCTGACACCAGGTTCCGTACTAGGACCAAGGACGGGTGATAAGATACCAGGCATGCCAAAAATAAAAGGATCCAAACTCAAGAGAGCATAAATATACTCAAGTAACCACGATCCCAAAGGCCAACTAGCGCACCAAGAGCACATTCCTAGGAAAATCTACAGCCAAAATACAAGCAAGCCAAGGGGTGGATATGTGAGCTCCCGAATGCAGCAGGTATGTCTCGCCTAGGAGAGGCCCAAAACTCCCATACACTACAAGCGGAGGTACGAAACCAATTATAGTGGCCCTCAGCTTCAACGCGTAAAGCGACTGTGCTGTCCGACCCCAACCTGGCCGGGACACCTACAGAATAACCTCTACAAGTACCCCCTCGATATCCTAGGTAAGGTCACTAAGGTCACCTCAATATAATCAAAGCTCAAGAGGACAGTCGCAAGTGGGATTGACCGTATGGGTAGGGTAGCAAAGCCCGAAACTCTCGAAAGAGCCCCCAGATACGAATACAATCCTGGAAATATCTCCGATGCTACTCAGTTATGACTAGGGGTCATCCCAATCAATAACCAGTCACACTGCCTCGTGCTTAACTCCCATTTGAGAGGAGGATCCTGAGGACGATGGTTATACCAAGGATTTCACACACTCCCTGGATAGACACCTAGATGTTGTTGTTTAGTGATCTTAGAGAATTAACTTACAATGAACTATTCCAAGATCCTAAAACCTAAGCTTGTTGGTGCACCCTAGAAAAGAAAAGAGTGTAATTCATTTTAATTAGCATTGATTTTAGTTGGCTGTAATTACTCAAAGGGAAATGGCCGTGCAACTAGTGATATGAAGACTCAGCAGTGAAATAAAAGTGCACACCGTAACAAACAATGCTAAGTGCAATCTTTGTCAAATGAAAAATAGGGTATGCCACTACATGAGATGCATAAATATATATTCCTTTTCGAATGCCAATGCAATCCTTCCTATATGAAATCCTAAACACAACTCTCATCCAAGCAATCCAATGCAACTACCTCCTCAAATCCATATCTAAAATGAAACTAAGAGTGCAAATACTTTGTATTTTTCAATATAAAAGAATGAAAAATGCAATAAAAGTCATATAAAACTCTCAGTCTCTGCGGAAAGTATAAAAGACAAGCCCAGCAAGACACCGAGACAAAAAGAGTAATGCACTAATGGCAAAACAAAAAAGATAAATGACTAAAACTACTTTCAAAGAAAAATCAATGAAAAAGTGGTCTCTGGTCACAAAAGAAGCATCCAACAGACAACATCAGACCCAAGGAAGACCCAACCACACTCACAACCCACCCAGCAACTTCCCACAACATCAAACTCACCAAAAGGGAGGATGTACATGACTGTATAAAGAATAGCTGCGTATGTACGCGACTTTTGGCCAAAAATCTGCGTATGTACGGGACTTTTAGCCAAAAATCCGCGTATACAGAGAAGGCAGTGGTAAAAAGTAGGCCAAGGCCAAACCAATAAAGGGGAGTGTCAATGGACAAACATACTATAAAATGCGACACAGAAACAAGGAGAAACCAAGAGCAAGTCAATAATATCAAGCCCATTGTGCCGATAAAAACACCCAAATAAAAACAAGGAACCTCCCCAGTGGAGTCGCCAATTCTGTTATAGAGAGAAATTCCTATGGCTTGGGGTATCACAACAGATAGCTTTGACTCCAGAAATCAATCTTTCCCAATATGCAATAGAAATAAAATGTCTAACACTAAAGGATCAGACCTCGTACCTTATTCCGGACGGTTGAAGTAGATCCCCGTTGAGCTTTCCAATATTCAGCTTGAATTGATATAATACTTCCTCAACAACAAGTAAACAATACAAGCATACTATATATCATGGTGTTAGATCTATTCTAGCATATATAATCAATAATGTAAAAGCATTTGACATATTCCAATGGATACAATATTCAATCAAATACACATCATTGGACAGGAAAAGATAGTTCTTATTAATATATATCAGAGATTAAAAGATAGATACAACCTCTGACGACACGTCTGCAAACCAGAGAAACTGAATCCCCCACTTGGGCCTCCACCACCTCAATCCTCCATCTCATGATAGTAAGCTCACTAGCAAAAGGCAAGCTTGGGAAGAACAAAAAAGTGCTCCAAAGGGACAAAGGGATGCAGACTCAAGCATAAATTTCGGCAACAATGGAATATAGTTTCGTTGCTTTCAATCTCTGTATATGCTTTCAATGTACCAAGGGGTTCCTTATATAGCTTCACAAGGGATAATGAAGGGTCGAATCCAAGCGATCTCAAGGCATATGGAAGGCCAGGAGTTAAATGAGTCGGATCCATGTCAAGGAAAACTCCAAAAGGATTTGGACTATGCACACATCCCGATGTATGCGGTTATAGGAGTCAAACCCATGTATGTATGCGGTTATCGGGGGAAAATCCGCGTATATCATCTTTTATATAGTTTTAGGGATGATCAAGGAAACATAAAAGGATAAAATATGGTCCATGGGGTCTAAAGAGTCTGCAGCGGGACAGGGGAAGGCCATACAAAGTGTGATTCATCTGGAGTGGTGAAATACGCTATAACACCAGTAATCTTTCTGCGTTAGCAAAAATGCTAAGTAAGCCCAGGATTCAAAGTTAGATTCCACCTACTTGCCATAAATAAGACTCATCAGTAAATCGAAAGAAAACAGTATGCAAGTAAATCTTTTCATGTTATGAAAATGAAACTATTTTTTTTAGTTAATGAAATTTAAAAATGTGTAATACTAATTGTTGGTCTGTTTCATTTTATGCTAACCTTTAGCTATTAGTAAACCATTTATTCAGCATTTTATGTTATCTCAAAATTTTAAATTTTTGTGAAAATTTGGGGTTTTGACAAATTGGGACTCCCAGAATGCTGGTAGTAGACTTCATCTAAGATGATGCTTGAAACATAAAAGGGAACAACATCTAGGTGCTTATGCATCTGAACCTTCAGTCTCCTAACTTGTCTTTTGGCTTCTCTTGCAAACCCCAGTACAATTCCTATCTTTACTTGATAAATTTGCCCACTTGTCAACTAGTTGTCTGGATTTATATCATATAGAGTTAGTGGACCTGATTGTTTCCTTAGTTTCATTACATTGTAGAAAATTAATAAGAAAAACTCTTGTATATTTTCTATATTCTATTTGTGAACTATCGCTAACCAAATGCAGTACTCAAAATCAATGTTCCAGAATTTTGCATTAAAACCTTTTCAAAGTAGACCATTTGAATACTTCCAAAGTTCCATGGTAGTCTTCAAACGCTTTAAAGAAGCTAAATCAATTAATTTGCACAAACATGTAAAAGGAATTCCTGATAGCACCACTAAATTAATTCAACATTTCAAATTACATTTGGATATATCATTACATAGAGAGATTGTAAAAAATTCTCCTTGTCCTTCTCACCTTTTGGATATTTGTAGGACATTAATACAAAATTATCGTATCTTATCTATCTATCTATTATTTGTGAAATGTATCTCACCAAATGCAGTGCACAAGCAAATCAATGTTTTAGAATTTTACATTAAAACCTTTTCAAACTAGACTCTATGAATACTTTCAAAACTCCACAGTAGTCTTCAATCACTTTAAAGGAGTTAAGTTGCACAAATATGTAATCAGGCAATCCTAATAGCACCACAAAATTAATTCAACATTTCATATTACATTTGGATATATCATTACATAGAAAGATATTTAGTTGTTCACTTCATGACTGTCAATTAATTTGCAATTTTCAAAATTATACAAAAACAAGTTCTAACCTATGTATTAAACTCTGAATCTACCATCCGTGATAGTTGATCATCTACCAAGCCATTAAACCGGTCATAGCTATTAATGAAATCGAAGCATAACCATAAGCAACCATCAGAGTTTCGAGCCACATGTGGCCTTTCACATAAAACCATTAGTATACAATTGTACAACAAAGATTCAAACAAATTAACCTATTCAATTCATATCAAATAGAAAACCAATCACATTTACAATCCATAGGGTGGCCTTCTAGGAATCTCCTTCAAAGACTTGCATAGTGAAATATCAAGAAATTCGAGTTGGTGAAGTTTGCAAATGGAAGGAGGAAGCATTGACAAGCTTGGACATACAGACAATATCAACACCCTAAGTGACCTTAAATTTCCCAAATCATTAGGTAAGTTTTGGATAAGATGGAAATTAGTGACATAAACTCCACAAGTTCGATTTTGGAAAAACATTATCTATTGATGAATGTAAACCTATGTTTCTAAAACGCAAGACCTACATAATTTTTAATTTCCTCCAACTCCGCTCTACTATGATATGGTTGTTAAAGTATTTAGAAGTGAAAGGAGATCATGAAATTCCAATACATTCGAAAGTATGAACTCTAAAGACTTATCGTTATAAAAGTGATCAATTCTTTAGTAGAGACAAAATCACCTTAAGACATACTAACATTTTTCTATGTGTATATGGAACAATGAAAGATAAAACAGATTTGGATTTCATACCATAAAATTTGGTAAATTTATTCAATTTAAAATAATATTCATGCAAGGAATATTTCAATAACAAAGAAGAAATTGAAGTATTTTCAAGACAATTAAACAATTTTTGTATCGACTGGCCTACAAAATGATCTTTGAGCTCTGAAATGTTTCTTTCCCATCCTCCACAAGCATGGCCCAGAGCGGGAATACCTATTGTTATCCAAATATTCCAGACCAAGTTATCCATGTCCAATAGTAGAAAGTACTCAAAATTCGCATTATGATACTTTCTATGGAGTGAATACAAATCCACACGAATGTTATTTAACATAACATAAAATTATTGCAGCTACCACTACTAGAGGTACTAAGTATCTCTCATCCATGACTTATATTTCTATAGAGAATTGTCCAATTGAATTACTCTTTGGAACCAATAGAAGAAGCAACATAATCTGGAGCTTCATTTAATCTGTGTTGCGGAAGTAGACTAGATTGACCTGGAAGTTCCTTTAAAACACCACAACGATCAAAATAAATTTCAAGAAAATTAAGAAACTTTGTGGCTTGTTTCTTATCAAATAAAGTATTTTTCCCATGACAATATAGAAAATCTTGCAGACAACCCCACTAAAAACCCAAAAAATTATCATTGTCGAACCAACGCACAAAGTTGGACATCAAAATAGCACATTACAAATATTCCTAAAAAAACTCTCCAACATGAAATCCCACCACAAAATTGTAATGCAAAACCATAGAAACCCTCATATTAGATTGCTCTAATACCTCCATTAGAAGGCAGACATGACATAACCAAAAATTGGTTGTAATTCATTCCATTTTCTTAAACTCAAAGACAACACAGGAACACCACCACACTAAGAATATGACACGACATGAGTGACCTTACCTTTCCCAGTAGAGTATCTAGGATTTCAAATTATATAAAAGGCACTTTACAGTATATGGACTTTCAATCATGCAGGAAAAAACCAAAGAAACATATACATTCATATTCAAAATGCTCCAACTTACACAACTTGCTTCCTCTTCTCGAATTTCTTTTACTCCACTACTTCTGTGGATCGTTCCTTTTTTTTATCACAAGTACTACTACACAGGAGGTTCTCCTACCATTTATTTACATGATACTCTTAGCTAGTACAATACAACTAAACAAAAATAGCCCTATATCGCAAAGAACCAGAAGAGGAACACAAAAATGGCATCCCGACTTACATATCAAACTAACTTGAAATGTTATGGGAGTTCCTTAGCCTTTCCTTAATCCTACTATGAAATATGCCAAAAACCACCCTCATCAATAATAATAAGACCATAAAATAATGCAGGTTCAAAAACATAACCCTTCATGTACACAAGTGGTTTTTGTTCTACATAAAGAAGTTTCCAAATCACTGGTTAAAACAAGACTGCAGTTCACCCATTCTAATAAAATATTCCACTATAATATACATACAACCACATGTTAGCGTGTTATATACAAATGCCATGCATACAAATAAGAAATATGATCGAGGCAATAATCATGTTATATACAAATGGCATGCATGCATATAAGACATATTACCGAGTTAATGATCAACCACAAATATAAAAGCATCGTGTCTTTTCCACGAGGCGAGACACCTGGATTTGTCGAGGTGTCAATCCATTTGCATGTGGTCAGGATGCAACAATAAGTTCTGTGAAGAATGCAGTGATAAAAATAAAAAATAAAATCTAAGTTATATACCTATCCTTTTAGCAAAGTTTAAATTGGACTTCAATCCTATGCATGCTCACCGAAGATGGGAAGAGACTAAAATATAGTATATTGTTTGGGCGAGACAAATGTCCTACTCATTCTTCTTTCCATGTGACTGGTTCCTAAGCAAGGTTTCCCTACCATTGTTAGCCTAAGAAAATGCAAAAGGGATCTTTATCCTGGCACCCTTCATTAAGGTAATTTAAGTTGTGGAATCCAATTAAGAAGATGTATCTCTCAAGATCGTGTTTTTCTAACACAATGCTTACTGTTGTGCCCACTTTGTGGACAAGAAGAATTCATGGGTCCATGCCCTCTTAATCTATCAGATTCATCCACATTCTATGCTCCTTGGGCAAGTTTCCCCTTCCAAGTGGGTGTGCACCCCATCTCTTTGCAATGCTCCCATTTCTTACTAGACCAACAATCTTGCACCCACATTGTTATGATTGCCAACACTCACATGTATCACACTCGGAATGCTCTTGGGATCTCCTATTGAGCTCCTAATTCATGATACTCATAGGAATGTCAATTCAAATATTTCCCGATAACCACCATTGTGCCTTTCCAAACCTACTTTCCTGCTCAAGCATCTCGCAAGTGCACGGGTGCATCTACGAGATTCCAAGCAAGGTTTCCAAGCCCTCCCTCGTGTCTTTTTCCAAGATCCCATGCCAAACTTACCCACGGTTGGAGAGTATCTGAGGTGCCTCTCACCAAGGGCATTACATCCCCCCCCACTATAAATTGTTGCCACCCTTGGAAACGTCTCCAAGCTTCCTACTACACTCAGAAACTATTGCCACAACTACCTGCCTATTGCCAAAGTCACTCCAATCGAGTCTTCTTAAGAATCCTCCAAAAATGTACATCCATTGCACCCATTCAACTACCATCTTGTCATGTCATATTCCATCACATTCCCTCATGTTTCAAACTGATTGGGTATCTAATCCAATCATCTCACCCAACACCATGAGAATGAACCCTCATGCCTAAGACAACCAACTTCCCTCTGTGTTTTGATCATCCATGCAAGTTTGTTGAACTAAGGAAAAGTGACCCCCTCTTCCTCAAAACTATCTAATGCACCCATACTCACCACCAATCTCATCCATCCTGACAAAGTGTCCTTAGACACTTAACTTTATTAATGAATAAGGAAAATAATTACATCACAGAGATGTGAGGGCTAAATCCTGAAAGATTACCTCACATGGAAAACTCAATGGATTTAAATATCCAAAGAGTAACAACTAATTTACCATTACTAAAACTAACTAAGGGACACCTCACATAATCACGTGAGTGTGTAGATGCCCGTTTACATTTATTAAACTAAACTTCTAATCATAACATTTTGGATCATAATTCTTAACAATCCCCCATTTAATCCAAAAATTATTTTGAACAAATACCAAGTTCATTTCTAAACTTATCAAATTTGACCCTTCCAAGATATTTTGTAAAAATATCTGCAGTTTGATCTTCTGATGGACAATACTTTGGCTTGATGATTTGTTTGACGACGAGAGCCCGAATGTAATGATACTTAGTATCCACATGCTTAGTTTTTTAATGAAAAACTGGATTTTTGGCTAACTTGATTGCTGATTGATTATCAATAAATAATGAAGTTGCTTCTTTCTGATCAACTTTGAGGTCTTGCAAAATCCTTCTTAACCAAACTATCTCACAAGCGGCTTCCCAAGCTGAAATATATTCTGCTTCTACTGTAGAATTTGCAATTGTATCCTGCTTTTTGCAACTCCATGCCACTGCAGCTGATCCTATATTCATTAAGTAACCTGAAGTAGATGCCTTGTCATCAACATATCTAGCAAAATCCGCATCTGAATAGCCGACAAGCTTGAAATTTTTGTTTCTTTTAAACTCAAGTCCAAAATCCTTTGTTCCTTGAAGATACCTTAACACCCTTTTTGCTGCATCCCAATGACTTTCTCTAGGTTCCTACATATATTTGGAAAGTATGTTGACTGCATAAGATAGATCAGGATGAGTATTCATCAAGTAAATGAAACATCCAATTAACTGTCTATATCCAATACAATTTACAAGTTCCCCCCCTTCAAACTTAGAAAGTTTTAAATTTTGCTCCATGGGAGTAATCATTGGTTTACATTCCTCCAATCCAAACTTCTTCAATAATCTAGAAATGTACTTAGCTTGAGAAATAAATATACTTCCTTCCCACCACTTTACTTCAACTCCAAGATAGTAATGAAGTAATCCCAAGTCTGTCATTTCAAAACCTGTTTGAAGTTCTTTCTTAACCTAAAATATATGATCATTATTGTTACCTGTTATGAGAAAATCATCAACATACATAACCAAGATGACTAAGTTGTTTTCCTGGATTCGAACATACAAAGTATCATCTGACTCACTATGAAGAAAACCGACTTTATGTAGGTAGGCATCCATTTTTGCGTACCAAACTCGAGGAGCCTGTTTCAATCCATACAATGCCTTAACCAGTTTACAAACCTGATTTCCTTTCCCTGGAACCTCAAAACCAGGAGGGTGATCCATATAAACATCCTCTTACAAATCACCATTTAGAAATGCACTTTTTACATCCATTTGATGCACTTTCCATCCATTTTGTGTAGCTAAAGCTAGCACAATCCTGATAGTATTCCATTTCGTTGTTGGAGCAAAAGTTTCTTCATAATCAATCCCTTCTTTTTGAGCAAAACCCTTTGCCACCAATCTTGCCTTATATTTATCAATATCTCCATTTTCTTTGTACTTAATTATGTAAACCCACTTACAACCAATGGGTTTAACATCATGTGGACAATCAACAATTTTCCAAGTCTGATTCTTCATTACTGCATCATACTCACTTTGCATGGCCATTTTCCATTCATCATACTCAAATGCTTCATTAAAAGTAGCTGGTTCAATAACTGAAAGAGAAAAATTTTCTAAACCCATATTAGAACTCCTTGTACCTGTTTTGCCTTTTTCATCAGACTTAACATCCTGAAGTAACTTAGTTTCCCATTTTGGTTTCTTCTTTTCAATGTTAAATAGATTTGAATCATCCAAGTTAACTTGTGAAGAATTCAAAGTATCTTCAACCTGTTTCAAGGTGTCTTCAACCTGTTCACCATCCTATACTTCTGAAGTGAGATCAAACCATTGCTCATTCCTTGTCTTGTTTAAGTGTTGCATCCTTAATTGTTCCTTAGTTACTTTTTCCTCTAAGTAACTAAGTTGTTTTTCAACCTCTTCTACACTTAAACTTTCTGTTTCATCAAAAATCACATCCCTACTAACAATAAACTTTCCATCTGACAGAAGCCTATACCCCTTTTTCTCATCGGAATAACCAATCAACATGCACTTAACACTTCTAGACTCTAACTTCTTTCACTTTTCTTTTGGGACAAGTGCATAACAAACTGAACCAAAAACTCTCAAATGTTTGACCATAGGTTTGAATCCATACCAAGCCTCAAAAGGAGTTATTCCATCAAGTGATGATGAAGGAGATCGATTCCTCAAATAAACTGCGGTATGAACTGCTTCTGCCCAATAACATGAATTCAACCCTTTGAAAAATAACATTGCTCTAGCCATGCCCAATAAAGTCTGATTCATCCTTTCTGATACTCCATTTTGTTGTGAAGTATAAAAATTGGTCAACTGTCTTTTAATCCCTTTTTCCTGACAATAAGTCAAAAAATGATTTGATGTAAACTCACCACCGTTATCAGTTCTCAAAGTAGCATTCTTTTCCTTTGTCGCTCTTTCAACAAAATTTTGAAATGACTGAAACTTTTCAAACACTTATGATTTTTCCTCAAGAAATACACCCAAACCATCCTGCTGAAATCATCAATAAACAACAAAAAATATTTACAACCACCAAGTGAAGTTTCCAAAGGACCATAAACATCATTATGAACAAGTTGTAATCTCCTTGTTGCTCTCCAAATTCTTTTTGAAAAATCTATCCTTCTCTGTTTTCCATAAATTCAAGCTTCACACTTTGCATTTTCCTTCCGAAAAGTAGGCAACCCCTTTACCATTCCTTGTTTTTGGAGCTGTACAAGACTATCAACATTCAAGTGCCCAAAACGAATGTGCCACAATCGGATAGGTGAAACATCAGTTTCAACTAAACCTGCAAATTCCTTCAAATGTTCCTTTGATCTAGGAATGACTGTTCCCTTCATCCCAAGAAGCTTTCTGTCTTCATAACCTGTCATAACTATTTTGTATGCATCCTTTTTTGAATTAACCAAAAGGATACCATCTTCCATTACAATTTGATGTCCTAATTGGCAAATGACAACTAAAGACAACAATTTTTTCTTAAATGTAGGCACATACCAAACATTAGAAATCAATCTTTCTCCAATTCCTGGCAAGTCAACCTTGACTGTTCCTTTTCCCTATGGTAAATGAATAGAATCATCTGCAAAAAAATTGAATTTAAATGACAATCTTCATAACTCCAAAAGAAATCTTTCATGTATGTCATATGCTGAGTAGCCCCTATATCCATAATCCAAGCATCTTCAAAATCATTTTTGAAACAATAAGAAGACTGAACAAAATTCATTGATTCCAACTGATGAACTTGAACAAAATCCATTGATTTTGATTGTCCAAGTGCTGTAAAAACATATTCACAATTTTCACTATCATCTGCATGAGCATAATGTGTCGTTGATGAATATTATTTAGATTCTCTTTCTTTTAGAATTTTTTCAAATGAAACTCTACAATCTTAAGCATAATGTCCAACTCTATTACAATGAAAACATGTGACCTATTCAGTACCTCTTCCTCTTCCAGAAACTTGTTGGTTTTCTGAACCTCTTCCTCTTCTAGAAAACTGTGATTGTGTACTTTCTGATTCTTTAGAACCTCTCCCTTGATTTCTTCCTCTTCCTCTTCCACAGCCTCTTCCTCTTCCAAAACCCTAACCATGACCTCTGTTTGAATTTTGAAAAACTTTCTGATCATTTCCCTTTTGATGATTACCTAAATACTGTTTGCTAGTACTTGCGACCAAAACATCTTCTCCTGCTTGCTTTGTTTTTTCAAAATTTTTGTCATGTGTGGCAAGTAATTCACTTAGTTCATCAAAAGAAATTTTATCCAATTTATTTGTAATCTGTAAAGTTTCCAAAGAATGCTTATATGTCTCAGGCAATCCTGCAATCAAAATGGTCACCATCATGCTGTCCTCAATTTTACCAAAAGCAACTCTTGAAATTTCTTGTTTGATATTTTTCAATCTAGAAATGTACTCCATAACATCACCTCCTGAAGACAATTTTTGTTGAAACAACTTCAATTGAAAATCGATTTTCTTAGCTTCACTTTAAGAATCAAATAAATCTTTCAATGTCTTCCAAGCTGACCACGCATTAGAACTATTTTCAATATGCACATAAATATCATCAGAAACAGTACTGTGAATCAATGCTAAGGCCTTTTCATCTTTTAGTTCCCACTTTGCAAGCTGATCAGGATTAGTTGGTTTGGTAGGCTAAGCATTACAGACACCCTTCCACAATTCATTGTAAATAAGAGTGCTTTGAATATGACGACTCCAAACTTTATAATTTTTCGATCCTTCCAACTTGTCATATTCATTAAAAAAACTTATAACTTTAGACATTGTAAAATAAACACCTTATAACTCCAGAAGATGTGTATTATGCAAACCTTATAGCTCCAAGAATTAAAAAAGAAAGCACCTTATGTCACCAGAATAAACAATCACCTTATATCACCAATAGAATGTTTTATGAAAAAATATCACTACCAACATGAAATAAAAAAAATGCCACACACCATGCAAAAGAGAGCTAAAGGGGCTTGGCCTTGACCCACTTATAGCCTCAAGAAAAGAATTTGATAGAACTTCACTTTGCTCTAATCAAACCTTGAGTGAGTGAAAATACAAGTACTCCTTATGACGCCAACAAATGCTCCTTATTACTCCAATGCCCAAACAAAAAATTACACCTTATCACTCCAAAAAATAACAAATCTTTATAGGTGAATTGGAGAAAATACAAAATTGTTGAGTGGGAGGTCACAAGTTCCAGTCTCATCAACTCCAAAAATAATCCTTTTTTAAAAATTTATTTTTTAAATATTATTTCTCCACCTTTTTTTTATACAATATATATATAAAAAAATCTCCAAAAGTAAAAATAAATTACTGTATCTCCATTTCAAGATGGCTAGCCGTTTCAAGAGAACCACGCTGCATAGTTTATCAGTCGATATTTATCTAAATTTTGTAACATCAATGATCTCCTCAGCTTGATATGCGTCGTGAAACAAATAAATTTTAAGTCACTTAACCTCGTAATCCACTGAATCAATTAATATCAACTAAGGCTGGTTCTTTAAATATAATAGCTAATGCTGATGTAGATTTCATTCAACGCTGGTCTCCACACTTCACTGGTGTAAACGTCCTTCACGATGGTCTTTCTTCACGCTGATCATCTGAACGCGCTGGTCAAAGTGTCCTTCCTTCACACTGATGCAAACTGTTAGAATAATCAACCCATAGTTTACCCACTTAGACATTAATTCATTTATTTTTGTCTTATTTGCCTAGTTCATGTGTCCCACCTTGTGCAAGTTGCTAATTTCCTATCCATAGAAGTCAAACTTGCCATATCTGACTCATGTAGCACTTGGGAAAGCCTTAGGAATCAAATCTGCTTTATTCCTGGCCTCCTAGGCACCTATCTGCTTTTTTTGCTTTATTGCCTGCTTTTTCAGTGTTTTAAGGCACATGGGAAAGCTAGACTAGGTGAGGTGAACTTGTTTTTTGTCCTACACATCCTCCTCTCTTTTCTCCATGAAAAAGCATGTATGATCTGCCATTCCACCACTCTTTAGCTTGCCTATTCCTTTTTGCCAATTCGTGAGCTCCATGATAGATTTGGGATCCAGCTTTTACACCTATGGGGATTTGCTTATTTTTGGTAAGCCTGCTTTATGCTAGATTTGGATGCTTCCTCATGCATTCGATTTCCTCATGTATTCTATTTATTCAGCAGCCTATGATATTACAGGTTTGGCTATTGTACACTCAGTTAATATAATTTTGTGTTACAGCTCCATATTCAGTCTCCATTGTTAGCAATTTTGCATGATCAATTGATAATTGTTGTGGGTAAAATTAATCTACTGCTGGCCTGAATTTCTACATGGTATCAGAGCCATTGTAGGTTGTTACTCTCCTTCAAAAAAAAATTTGCAGGTTCGACATCAAGACTGGGAGCCTTCTACTGACAGCCGGGACAGATTTTCTAAAACTATGGATTCACAGAAAACTATCTTGACTCCCTTCAACTATTTTGAATGAAAAGAAGAGATGGAGATCTTGTTGAGAGTGAAAGGCCTCTACAGGGTGACTATGGCTATAGAAGCAGAGCCCAATGCTGCTGCAGAGAAGATCAAATGGCACAATCGGAGAGATGAGGCCTATGGCCTCCTATGTCTCAGTATTTCCCGAGACCTCCTTTTCCATCTCGATGGATTAACTTCACCGGATCAAGTATGGGAGAATATTTCTGATCTTTTTGGAAAGACAGATGAGATGAGGGGACATCAGATCGAAAATGAACTGATTTCTCTGAGTCCCAGTAGCTTTGAATCCCTGCAGCTATATTTCTCCAAGTTCAAAGAACTAGTTTTGCAGCTGAAGCAGTGTGGTATCGAAAAGAAAGATGATCAGCTCGTATTGGCCATCCTCTCAAAGCTAGGACCTAACTACTCAGTCTTTGTTTCGACCTTCTATGCCACAAAACTCACAGCTTGAACCTAGAAGATGCCTAGCCTTGCAGATTTCATGGAATCTCTCACACAAGAACAAGACAAGCTGGTGATGATGGGCACCATCAAACCATCCAAAGATCAAGATTTGATTGCTGGAGATTCAAGGGTGGATTCAAAAAGCAAAAAGAAAGCTAAAAATCCACCTGAGCAAAAGACAGATAAGAAGCAGTCTCCAGAGGATCAACAAGGTCCCAAGAAAAATACCCAGAAGAAGAAAAACAAAGGTGAAATGAACAAGTGCTCATACTGTTCGAAGGGAAATCACACTGAAAGCTCTTGTATGAAAAAGCAGATTGATATGTTGACCCAG
>LPNX010836940.1:86792-108418 GCA_001517045.1 Pseudotsuga menziesii | reverse complement strand
AGCCTTAGGAATCAAATCTACTTTATTCCTGGCCTCCTAGGTGCCTATCTACTTTTTCTGCTTTATTGCCTGCTTTTTCAGTGTTTTAAGGCACATGGGAAAGTTAGACTAGGTGAGGTGAACTTGTTTTTTGTCCTACACATCCTCCTCTCTTTTCTCCATGAAAAAGCATGTATGAGCTGCCATTCCACCACTCTTTAGCTTGCCTATGCCTTTTTTCCAATTCGTGAGCTCCATGACAGATTTGGGATCCAACTTTTACACCTATGGGGGATTTGCTTATTTTTGGTAAGCCTGCTTTATGCTAGATTTGGATGCTTCCTCATGCATTCAATTTTCTCATGTATTCTATTTATTCAGTAGCCTATGATATTATAGGTTTGGCTATTGTACACTCAGTTAATATAATTTTGTGTTACAGCTCCATATTTAGTCTCCATTGTTAGCAATTTTGCATGATCAATTGATAATTGTTGTGGGTAAAATTAATCTACTGCTGGCCTGAATTTCTACACAAACAATGCTCACGCTGAACTCTCTTCAATTCACTGCTAGTATTCACACTTAGTTTTTGTGATCTCTTTAACTTCAACGCAGGTGCTGGATGGTGAGTCTCTTCTTCTCTATATCTCTTTAACTTCAACGCAGGTGTTTAAACTCCAGAACAATGAACTCTACGCAACACGCTGGTCCTCATCTACACTGCATCCTCTTCAACGCTGGGATCCAAACTCCAAAACGATGGTGTTCTTGCTGGTCTTTAACTTCCACACTGGTGTGGATTGGTCTCTACGATCTTTAATGCCTCCTCTAATTGGTCTTTAACGCCTCCTCCAAAACATTAACACTTGGTTCTTTCAACGCTGGACAAACAGGTTCTCTCTTCACGCTGAATGGTGAACTCTTTCAGGCCTATGCTGGATTCTATGCTTGTTCTCTCTCTTCAACACCAGCTATATATTTTTTTAAAATTCACTTCCACAAAATTTAAATAACCTTGCCCTAAAAAAAAATATTTTACTCTCTCCAAGTAAAATTAAAAAAATAAGGTAAATAAAAAATCTTTTCTGCATAGATTTTTTTTATCCCAAAAGAATAGGAATCATTAACTTACTGTCAATATTTTGCTATTCCAAAACCTTGAAGGTCACCTTCTTCAAACAACCTTAAGCACCTTCCAACCAGATTCCAACTAAACCAAGCTTCAACCGTGTGCTCTAATACCACTTTGACAAAGTGTCCTCAGACACATAACTTTATTAATGAAGAAGGAAAATAATTACATCACAAAGATGTGAGGGTTAAATCCCGAAAGATTACCTCACATGGAAAACTCAATGGATTTAAATATCCAAAGAGTAACAACTAATTTACCATTACTAAAACTAACTAAGGGACACCTCACATAATCACCTAAGTGTGTAGATGCCCTTTTACATTTATTAAACTAAACTTCTAATCATAACATTTTGGATCATAATTCCTAACACATCCAAGTTTCTTGGATCTTTAGACATTCTTCTACATTGGTACTCAGTCTTAATCAATCCTCTTCCCTTCACATTTTCCATCTATTCGCATAACACCTCTTGGTCAAGAAGACAAGGTCTCAATTCTTGTTTTAAATCATCCCCAAAGGAACCATCATCACCCCTATCATTTGTTGATTCCCTTCTCGACTTCCTTCCCAAGTACTCATGGTTTGCAACAAGTCACTCTCATTTTTCCAAGTCGATTCGATGTAGAAACAGGTACAACCATTCCAAGGTTTGGAAACTTACACTTTTACCACATCACTGCCATGCATCAAAGAGTTTGGTTAGGTTTAGTGCCTACTTCACTGCTAAACCATCACGCCACTACTGGGACCCATCACTTCCATAATCCTCAATGTGGAGAAACAACAAGCTATCCCTCACAACATGCTACCCACAATAAACCATCTGAAGCCTTCTTATCATGATGGGAAGGTTAAAGAATTCTCACCACTACTTGGTTATTCCTGCAACTAATGGGTACATGAAGCATACAAGCTTCTTTAACGCAGGTAAATTCTCTTAAATTCCCACAGGTAATCGAAATCCCACATGTTGGTAAGTAATAGTAAATATTGATAATAGATAAGATACGAATTACAATTGAGGGTCCATTATTTATATTTTAGCGGAATACCCTTTCATTACTAGTCATGTCTTTTCGGAAATACATTATCAATTATTATTATTTATTATTATTTATTTTATTATTGTTTGTTGTTATTATTTAAGTTTGTTACATTTCCTCTCTCTTAGAATGGTTGTGTCCTCAAAGCCTTATAATGTGGTCGCATCATTCCTTGTGACGTCCTAGATGACAAAACACGTCGACACAAACTTCTAAGTGTAGAGCATAACTTTCGATATGTTGACGAATCAATCCATCCCAAATTGATTTGCTGTTGATTGTTGGGATTCCCAACTGATCTGTTGTCGTGATCTTTTATTACATTAGCACCATTATCTTTCAACAATTTCCACTTTCCAGGATACCCTTTTATATGGTTTGGGTGTCGATAGGGAATTTTCACAATGTAATTTTCTTTCGCAAGCGTCGTCTTTTGAGCATTGATATGTGTTGGACATTGTATTTTTACTAGATTGGCTTCTTTTTGAACTGTGACAAGGACTATATTTGTATTTGATTCTTTTTCTAACGAATACTTATAATTCTTAACGGTTCTTGACATTTCATCTTGCACTTTCTTATCATATTTAAGCTTCGGAATATGATCTATTAGATCTTGTTTACGCTTCTTAAGGTGATTATTCTCTTCGATATTTTCTAATAGTTTCTTCTAAATATCTTGATTCTCCTCTTCTAGATGTTGATTGTATTATACCTTATCCTTCACCTTATTTATTTGAATAAGAAACTTTTGATTATGATCTCTTAGACGAGAGATCTCTTCTCCTTTGTCTATGATGACTTTATCAAATTCATTATGCATCTTCTGTATCGATTTGTGATCTTCTTGTGAAAGTACCTTTGAGATGTGTTTAAATTCGTCAAACGAAACAACTCTTGAACTTGACTTCATTGTAACATCTTGAAATGTGACTTTCTTCTTTTTGTAAGGAAATGTCAAGAAATTTTTCCTTGTGTTGAACATGAAGGTACCCAAAGTATCTAACCAAGATGACCCTATAATTATATCAATAATGTCTTGCTCCAATGATACCAATGAAACAATACTGAAGTGAGTTAGGACCTTGTAAGCATCAACAGATATTTGTAGGTTCTTAAGCTCATATTTCTCATCAGAAAGAATTGTGTTATTGTCAATTATATCTGATTCTGAAAAAATTAATCGGTTTGCTAGGTCAACGTTTATATAATTCTTCTTGGTTGTCAGGAAAATAGCAATGCGAGCATACTTCTCTTGAATAAGACCATAAGTTTTTATTGTGGGGTGTGCATGTTTTTTAAAAGTTTGCGGGAATATTCCTTGTTTTTTGTCATGAGACTCCATTTTTTATGCTTCTCATCCCAAGATATATCAAAGAAAGACATATTTTATCTTGTATAGTATACTATACTTTTCAATAATTAATTTCTTCCCCTAAATACTTCTTATAGATTGGGTGGTTGGGAGGAATGATTGTTACCTTCCCCACCTAAGTTCAAATTCCACTTGCTTCTTAGTAGCAATTATTATGCACTTTTAGATTTTTTTTCCCCTTAAGTTTTGTAAAATGGTGTAGATTGGGTGGTTGGGAGGAGTGATTGTTAACTTTCCCACCCAGGTTCAAATCTTGTTTTTTTGTTTGTTGTTGGATGTCTTTTCGGAAAGACATTATTAATTATTATTATTATTATTATTATATATGTGTGTGTGTGTGTGTGTGTATGTTGATGTTAATTATTATTATTATTATTTTATTATTGTTTTTTGTTATTATTTAAGTTTGTTACAGTACACACCACCAAACATCTCCAAGGGAAGCTCCAGCCTCAACCTAAGTCTCATGCCAAAGGTAGGAGAGCATATCCCAAGTCAACCCATCCATGAATCTACTAGTTAAATGGTGCAAAGAGCCCTTATTCATGCTCACTCCTCTACTACATCCATCACATTGCTAAGAAATGAACATATTGATCCACCCAAGTAAGTGCCCTCCACTTCAATTCATTACTATAATATTTCCCAAGGAGAGGGTTACTCCTCCTCCTTAAGCATGTTAAGTCATAATCCACAACTCTACACATACAACCAATTAGGAACCTTCCAAACATCCAAGGAACCAACTACCTCTCTGGCTGAATTTCAAGTGCACCATGTCTCAGGCACACTTCCTACCAAACACACAATGTGTTAGGCACAACTCTATTATTCCTCATGTGTTGGGTACCCTCTATGCCACTTCCTGAATGTTTGTTATGCCTTCCAAAATCCTCTATGGTTTACTCTTACTACTTCCTACACCAAGTCTTCCAAGTCATGCATCTAGTCTCACTCAATTGACACATTGCTTCAATGTGTTCCCAATAGTATGTCGATCTTGTCAAATATCCAGTAAGGATTCCTCCACGTAGACCTCACATCTTTCCCAATTGACGTGCTACCTACTTGTATCATGCACTATTCATCACCTTTCCAAGTGTGGCTTGTTGTACTTAAGCATGAACCATAATGTTTCCACCAAACATGACACCTCTCTGAGGTTTGTCCAAATGTGCACCTCACTATTTCTTCCAAAGAGAATGCTACACCAATTCTATTGGAACATGTCTCTCTATGACTACTTTAGGATTTCATCATCCTAGCCATAGAATTGCACCCATCTCTTTCCCAAACAAGCATTCCCACCTAGACACCCATGAAGTGTGCTTCCTTGTGGAACCCTACAAGCCTATTGCTTGATCCTGAATCCAATACCTCTACCACAAGGTGTGTCTTCCCCTGAGTCTCCTACTGAGACTACCCAAAAATTTGCCTCACCCAAGGATATCAAGAGGTGGGACCTGTTAAGGCATCATGAAGTGCTGCCACCACCTCTTCCTTAGGTAAGCATCCACCCTCCAAGACACCTTCCAAAGAACCTTCATTTCCCCTTTTACGAAGACATAAGTTTCACTTGATCGATATTGGGTGCACTTCCATTAAAGTGTGTCAACTATTACGATCCCTTTTTATGAATCCATCAAGAATTGGCAATCTTGGTTCACTCTTCCCCTGAATTGCTTCACTATGTTGGATGCACTAGGCACTCCCGTCAGTCCACATTATTCCTAAACTACTCCAACACTCCACTCTTCTCTCCAAATCCATATATATGTGTGTGTCTCACCTGTGCAACCTAGTTTTTAAATGTGTCACCTCACAAGCACTTCTTTATTGATGCTTACCATGTTTTGGGCACACCCATGCACTATGTGTCGAGCACTCCATTGTCAGTGTACTTCCCGGTACCACTATATCAACAAATCTTCCAAATTGTTATTGTGTGATGGGAATGTGGCTGTCGGGTATGATATGTGTCACGAGGAAGTGGTGCTTTTATACTAACACACAATTTGTTTCGATAGCACCCTATTGCTGCATACCTGGGAACTTCTCTGTCAATTCACACTGTGACTTACCAATGCTCTTCCAAAACACCCTAACATGAGCTCGTCACCTTGACTTCATGAATTCTCAATTTCAAACATATTGATAGGTGTCCTGTATCAGAACAAACCCAATAGGAATTTTCCACAAATATTAAGTATGGGCATTCTTCCACCCTTACACACACCACTGTCATGCACCACACTTCTAGGTGCACTCATGCTAGACCGCACCACTGTCTAAGCACCATGTTCCTTATCAGGTGCACCATTTTCTAGTGCGAATCCCATCAACCTACTTGCGTGCTCAAAATTTTGCATTCAAATCTTTTGGAAACCTTCCTATGTCATGGTGGAGAACTTACCTAGATGCTTAGCTTATCTTTGATACCACATGTCACGAGCCTACTAGACTGTCACATAAGCCTAAAATTTGTTCCTCGTGATAGGTCATACAACACTACCTATAAATCCCCTAGCTGGTAGCGAGACCAACCCAAGTTGGGATCTCCATAGACTACGCCTACTTTCATGCAAAATACTTACCACTTTACTCTTGTTCAATTTCTGTATTTATCTAATTATTCAAGTTAACATGTTATCCATTCAACACTTAACTAAATCTTAAATACTTACACATCCATAGTACACACAAAGAGATACAATAGATATGAAGGTGGCACCCTAATCTGTGCATGCCTCAAGCCTTTTATATAAATATAACATAGATTACAAGAGTACATTAGAACGAGTGTGACCAATATGGTTACAACATGGGAGAGTGCCCAATTAGCGACTCTCACTAGAAACCCCAAGAATTAGCTTACACTATCTTCCTGTATGCCACATTTCTTCCTGACGCTATCATAGTTACATCACTTGTGACTCTTATCTCCGCACGAAAAGTCTTCACGTTTTTCCTTTCATCCAACACTACGCCAAGGTATTAATCTCTTTCCTACGCTATGTGCGCTTGCCCAAAACTTAGACTTGCCTTAGAATTCATCTTTCTAAACTTTGTGCTCAACTACTATCAAATTGTAAGCTTTATATATGCCCAAACATTTTCCCAATTCCCTTCACGTGCCAAGGCAGTGGTGCCCTACTGGGTACCTCCCAAAGGGAGGTCACCTCCCTCTTGGCATTAGCCTGTTTACCAATATCATTTGATCCCTCTTGGATCTCATGCCTTGATGCCTCAATGCACCTTATACTTATACTTTTCCATGGACATTCCAAGGTTCACACTCCTTCTCAAGTTGACTCCCAAATTCTTACTGTGGTGCCCACTTTGTGTATGGGATTCTCCTAAGTCATGAGTCCCCGTCCTCTCAATCCAACTGATACACCTACACTATGCGTGCATTGGAGGAATTTCCCCTTCTATCTGGGTATGCACCCCATCACTTTGAAAAACTCTCCTTGGTTACTAGACCAACACTCTTTCACCCACATCATTATGCTTGCATATCCCCACTTGTCTCACACTTAGTGCGTTGTCATGCTCTCCCATCAAGTTCCCAAGTCGTGCTACTCATAGGCATGTCAAATCAAATCTTTGTTGCAACACACCATTGTGCCTTATCAAACCTACTTGCTCGTTCGAGTGTTCCACATGTCCACTAGTGCATCTATGGGCTTCCAATTCAAGTTGACAAGCCCTCCTTAGTGTTTTGGTCTAAGATCCCATGCCAATATTGCTTGTGGGTGGAGAGTAGTTGAAGTACCTCTCACCAATGTCATTACAGGGGGGATCTTAATTCCATGCTTCCTCAATTACTTATAGTGAGCACTTTCCCATGAGTTAGAATCCAATAAAAGATTTTAATTTTAAGAAGAGTACCTCCCTTCCATATGATTGAATTTGGCTATAGAAGATTGGCTCGAGGAAAATTTTAGGGGCAAAATTTAGCCCATGGGATAATTTTCCATGTTTTTTTTTCAAAATAAAATTCACCAATTTCCATTTTTATCTAATATTATTTGCCCAAATTCCACATGATAAAAATATTTTACTCTAAACATTACCAAGATTGTCCAAAAACTGTTAAAATATCACAATAACTGTCAATTTACATAAATATCACCAAAATATGACAAAAACTATTAACTTACATAAATATCACCAAACATTTTATGGTTGGAAATTTAAGAATTAGTAAGATTCGTCAATGTTTCTACACTTAAGAAAATTATGGATCCTTAACTATGCCCTAGTTTGGCTTCAAATTGTAGTCTCTTTATGCTCCTCTCTTAGGGACCCAATGATAGATTTTTATCATTTAATCAATATGATCTAGGATCTTATCTGAAAGAATAACATGCACAACAATAATCACAAGAGACAAGAGACACAAAAAAATTTCTTTAGGGAAACCATAAAGGAGAAAACCCTGCAACTTCCTCAGAGATAGAATGAGCACCAATAGAAAAAGTAAAACCAAAAGATACAAAGATTATCTACGACAATTTTTCTCTCTCTCACTTTTGCGAGCTACTCCTCTCTCACTCATGAACTACTGTTTAGTGAGGGTGTGTATATAGTAGAGAGTCTCACTCTCTATTTATACTTGTTTTCCACTTGACAATTACTCTATAGGGCCGACTTCACTAGGAGAGTCTAATAACCCTAATATGACTCAACTATGGGGTCTATTGCCCCAAATTACAATGGAGGGTTAACCTCAATGACTTTACATGACTTTATTATATTAATGACTCTCTCGATCGGAGGAATAAACATCTTCATCGGGGTACAGTGAAATACAATAATAAATATACAAGTGAATACATTTCGAAGTTAGAAATACATCAACAATCCCTCTTAACTAGGAAGGTATTCTCTCGACACATTTCATCAACCCAATTCTTCATCACTGAATCATCATCATCACTGCTGCTACTATCTCGAGCAAATGGTGCTATCTCTCAAATATACTTGTCATAGGAAGTTATACAGAGCCAACCCTTTTTCATGTTAGATGTAGGCCTAGCTCGATGTAGGTATTGATCTACAGTGCCAACCCTTTTTCATGCTAGATGTAGGTCTCAGCACTTATATCCAACCATGGGAGGCCCAACCTTCCACCATGTCGGAAAGGCTCAACACTTACATCCATCCATGGGAGGCCCAGCCTTCCACCATGTTGGAAAGGCTCGGTACTTACATCCGGCCATGGGAGGCCCAGCCTACCACCATGTCGGAAAGGCTCAACACTTACATCTGACCATGGGATGCCCAACCTACCACCATGTAAGAAAGGCTCAGCACTTACATCCGACCATGGGAGGCCCAGCCTGCCACCATGTCAAAAAGTATTAACACTTACATCTGACCATGGGAGGCCCAACTTGCCATCATGTCGAAAAGGCTCAACACTTACATTCGACCAAGGGAGGTCCAACCCGCCACCATGTCAGAAGGGCTCAACACTTACATCCGACCATGGGAGGCTCATCTTGCCACCATGTCAAAAAGGATCAGCACTTAAATCCGACCATGGGAGGCCCAGCCTGCCACCATGTCAGAAAGGATCTCGGACTCATCACTTCCCCTTGGAAGGAACCTCGATCTGAAGAACACCAAGCTTCTCTCTAAAGTACTCAAACTTCACTCTGGCTAATGGCTTGGTCAACACATCGGCTATATGCTCGTCCGCCACAACATACTAGAGCTTCACTACTCCTCTCTGCATAATATCCCTGATATAGTGATACTTGATCTTGATATGCTTCAACTTGTCATGGAACATCGAGTTCTCCAACAACTTCACAGAGCTTTGGTTGTCGCAATATAAACAAGTAGCATCCAACTGGAGATCAAACAGGTCAGATAGTAGCTTCCTCATCCACACTGCCTCACAACTAGCCGAACAAGCTGCGACATGCTCTTCTTCGGTTGTACTCAGTGCCACACAGGACTACTTCCTTCTAAACTAAGAGATCACACTTGATCCCATACTGAAGCAGCACCCTGAAGTGCTTTTCCTATCAATGGCACTTCCTTCCCAATCTGAATCCACATAAACTTCTGGGTTAATCTTCTAATTCGCCTCATACTTGAGCCCATAGTCAACTGTACCCTTCAGGTACCTCAAAATATGCTTTGCACCAATCAGGTGAACATGTCTCGGATCCGTCAGGAACTGGCTCAATGTGTTTAATGAAAAGCAAATATCTAGTCTCATATTCATCAGGTACATCAAGGACCCAATCATCTGACGATACATCGTGGAATCAACTGTCTCAAATGAAGAATCACTCAAATAGCTTCAGGTTTGATGCCATAGGTGTGGCCATGGCCTTGCAGTCCATCATCCTGAACCTCTTCAAGATATCCACTGCATACTTCCCTTGTCTAAGGGAGATTCCATCTGCACTCTGCTACACCTCCATTCCTAGAAAGTAGTGCATCATACCCAAGTCCTTCATCTAAAACTCGGTAGCAACACTACTACATTTCGACCAAAAATCTGACGGCCGTATTGTCAGATTTTGGACACTTCCCTGTCGCATTTACGACACTATGATTTTTTTTAAGCGTCGGTGGATTTTTGTCGGTTATCCGACATCTTTCCAATCCGTCGGTTAAGCGACAGCTCAGTTTACCATCAGTTAAATGTAAATCGTCAGTTATCCGACACTTACAGGCCGTTGCTTCTACAGCATGGCCGTCGGTTAAGAGATGGTGACAAAAATTTCTATAAAACATTTACACCTACAAGTGTCACTTAACCGACACCTACAGGCATTTCTTAAGCGACGATATTGTATTTTTTTTTAAAGGCGTCGCTTAGCCGACACCTACAGGCATCACTTAAGCGACGGTATTGTATTTTTTTTTTTTTTAAATAATAGTATTCGATGGGTACATCTTGAATCTGCATTATTGTTTTTACATATACAAAAGGACATCAAGAAAATAATAGTATTCATGGTCGATTCTCAAATTAGCCTAATACCTACAAATGACCTCAACATTGTGTTTCTAGCAAACGTTAGCAATAGAAGAACCACCTTCGATATATGCTTGCACTTGTATATTGGTGAGGTCACCCACAACATCCACTTTTAGGAACCCCAATCCCTTTCTTAGGAGTCAGGACACAAAATTATGAAGCTATTGTAATTTGTAACTTAAAAGTGAAATCGTGAATGAATACATGTGAATGATGTACTATATACTAGAATCTACTTTTCCCACCTAAAATTTTCATAACATACAAAATTGATATCCATTGTAGGGGTCTTCTAATCTGCACCTCATACTACTTTTCCGAGAAGTAGTTCCATCTCATCTACAACTACTTCTAGTGGCTTCTCATGTTCTTGAAGTCCAACAACATTAGCTTTGGTTAGAAATGCCTTCGCTTCTTCTTCAGTCACATCACTGTAAATTTCAATAAGGTAAAACATAAGTGATATGCCTTCTGTTTAGAAAATAAAGCATGGGTATATCATTGATTGCATAATCAATAGCAGAGCATGGATATATGTTTCATTACATTACATAATCAATAGCATTCTGGCATACCTGTCCGCAGCTTCATTCTTGTTTATCAAAATGACATTCTTGGAAACAAGTAATTCCCAAAAATCATTCAGTGTTTTACCCTGGCACTTATTTGTTAACTCACGGATGAAATTGTTGAATTCCATTGGCTCCTAAAACAAAAATATAGTTAGGACTAAACAACCTCAACCACTACATATGCATGTACAGATCTAACTCCAGTGATAGGAAAGTTTGTAGTCCAGAGTTAATATCTACAAATGTATCATAGCTTTTCAATGAAAGATACAAAACTATAATTACTTGTAGAAAGCTGTTCAAACTTGTGCAAAATAACCCCATCACTACGAAGACACCATCTAAATCCATTTTTTCTTAGTTATTTACTCAGTAGTTTCTTATTCTTATAGGTCAGAATACTCTGAAAATGGAGGAAGCTTTTGAAAACATGTGAGGTGAACAAAGATAAGGCACAAGTATCAAATATGGAGAAAATAAATACTGTTTCCCAAGAGTATAATTCATGGAAAGTGGAGATAGGTTACTAAACGCTTGTAATGTGTGGACCATAATAAGTTAAAATGTGGACCTCCCTATCTTTCCATCAAACAACTAAGCGTGGAAAAGAAGCAGCAGAGGGAAAAGACATTACCAACACACCCACCTCTTGTTGTACACAGCCATTTCGTAGTGCAACAAAGCAATCCATTGCTTTATGGTACGTGTTTCCTTTGTAAGAAGAATCCAACAGATCAGTGATCAGCTTTTTCATTTCTCTAATAGCCTTAGGAAACCATTCACCACTATCTCGGCGAGCCAGCATAGCCTCAAAATCTTGAACTGGTGTCAAGCTTCCAACTTGTTCGGTTTTCCTTGCTGCAAGACTGTCGTAGGAGATGCCACTATACATATCATTTCCTGCATCTTTCCCTGTCATTTCTTCAAATAATGATGGTTTGTCCCTCCAGAATCTCCTGGAGGCCTTCTCTGTCTGTTGAAGAGAGAGAAAACAAGTTACTCATGGTGTGTTGTTCTTCAACACCTAGGACTTCAAATACGTTTCCAAATAAATGAAAAAGGATTGTGAACTGGAACAAGAGAACCTTTACCTTTGGATTCACTTTCAATTGGAATTGGCCACAAAACTTATCAAGTTTATTTTCGGCAAACAACTCTGGGTCAGGCTCAATTATCCTCTTAACAGCATTGTCAATCGAAAACACATTAGCATTTGATCTTCTTAACTTCATATGAAGAAAACTATAGAACCGCTAGATAATTAAAAAACAAGTGAAATGAAAATATAACTAATGTATGCAAGAATACATACACACAAGTGCTATCTTTCTGTATTTTTTCATCTAACCCTCGGGATTCATAGTAAAGACAGATTATGATTATAATGTATAGCATCAAAAACCTAGAATATCCCACGATACACCCTAGAAAACCCTCAATGTTTTTTAATGGCTGTGGATATGGAATTTTCACTAAATAAGGGGGCAACCCATAGTGGGTAACAATGTGCCAAAATGTGCCTTCATCACCAAGTCTACCAGAAGCCTTTAGCCTTTTGCCTTGAACCTTAAGCCGTTAGACAGAAGCCAAGTCCAACAATTTATCTTACTATTGATTTATCAATGGACCACCTAGTTCGGTCAAGGCGAGTTTAAATATATAACGAAACATAGGGAAGATGGTTAAGATTAATATATGATGGATTACAATATATAACGAAACATAGGGAAGATTACAATTCATATGATGGATTAAGATATCAAGAACCTCAAGATTTCAAGAAAAATTCTGAGAGTTATTCATTTCATTCTATTTCATAAGATCATATAGCATATGTCAGGATTTAACCCTACAGAAATGATCATAAATGAATCTTTTGCAATGGGCATTTACAAGGCAACAAACACAAGAAGTTAAAACAATAGTAGAACACCTCAAACAACCACATAAACTTCAGCCTTCTGACCTTCAGCTGGACAGCTCTGTAATCAAAACCAACGATTTTACCCCATTTACCATCACAAAGTTTTAGATACTACATAAACTCCACAAAGTTTTAAATTGCAAGTGGCTATGAACATCAAAATACACGTACATGTACATCTACATAGAAAATTATAGACATCTATCGGTACATTCATTATTGTACCCATACATATTGCCCAACTCACTTCAAGTTTCCAAATTTCTCAATTTTTATTGGCAGTACTCTTTATGAGCCTCTCATGGAGAACATAAGACGTAAAAGATTTTCCTTATTTTAATATTTGGTCAACAATTATTTTAATTCTTTGAAGCATCAATTTCAAAAACAAATTGCAGATCTATATTCAGTCATAAGAATACACAGATTGAAAAAAAATGCTCAAAACAAAGATCATACAGTCAAAATATTGCAGATCAGAAATTGGCTATTTTTAGGGTTTACTGTTACAGGCACGACTCTAATCTCAGTATTCCAGAGCATATGAATTTTGACAAACTACATAATAGATTGAAACTAGGCCAACACCAATTTAAAGAGTGCTTCTGAGACATAAATTTGACATATTATATGTTATATTTCTGAGCAATATTACATGAGTTACAAAGTTCTGCAGTTGTACATTTTCAACCTGAAACCCCAAGGAAAATAGGAAATCATATTGGGTTTATCTTTGATTTTTGTATAAAACCCTAGGATGGCATATTCAAAAGACACAATGGAGCCATTTTCATATCTATGTGATAAATATGTTGTTTTTAATTATATAATAGGAAAAAATAGAGAAGTTGATGAATGGTTTGATTTAGAAAAGACTGTGATTAACAGTATGCAGGAAACATTTAGTTATGTGAAGAAAATTATTTCTATTTTTCTTTGTTGAATATACTCTATGATTAATCTCCATATAAATAGGATTTAGGAAAGGCAAGGATGATCCCTCAACTTCTTTTTCATGAAGATTGTCCTCTCTATAATGCAAAATGTAACAGATGGGTAGGAAGCCATTGAAGGCAATCATCAGAAGATGGTGAAAATAGTCTTCTGTTTGAGAACTGGTAACAAAAACCTAGTGCAATGGCACGGGTTCCTTCAGCAGTCTGCACCAATTGCTCACCTAGCCTCGCTAACTCACCTTCCACAACTTGTGATCTACCCTCCAAGTATTTTATGCTTGGTTCATGTCATGCTCAGTTATTTTGTAACTAGAATCCCCTTCAAAACTTTATCAGAGCCTCAATTTGGGACCACATTCTCAGCTTTATGGAAAGAGACTGAAAGATGGGGCCACTAATTTCAGGCAACAAGCTAAAGTGGTAGAGAATAGAAACACCAAAGGTGTGGAGATTTTCCTTCTTCCTATAATTAAAACAAAAGGAAGAATCCACTTGTAAAAAGAATCTGTAAAAGTCTTGTACGTAGAAACATATTCTTATTTTTATTGTCAGTAGAAAACCTTTGAAATTTTTATCTTTTATTGTTGTGCAAGTCATAAGAGAGAAACTACACCAGGTCATGTTGGCGCTCTAGAAATTGAACTCTTAAGGAACTATAAAGAAAAAATGGTGAAACAGCCTCTAGACAGATCTCTGATCTCTGAATTGAATTCTAATGTTAAAATTGAAACCTTGCTTCTCAGCAACAGATTGCAACAGATCTCTGCAGACAATGGGCTACAATGATCTTGCATTACACAGATTCACAAATACTTGGGAAGCCCGAAAGATCTCCTCTTCAACAATGGTGAAGGCATCTTTGGCGCCTCTCGTCAATGTCTGCACATAAAAAGAACTTGGAAGACACTCTTTGGAACCTCAATGACCCATATAGTTCCACATAGCATGGATAGCAGTCATTCTCGAATCATCTCTGAATTTTTTGGGTTTCCATTTGTCTTGGCCGTAATTTATCCAGCAGGCTGATAAAAATTAGGAGTTACTATCTGTGCTTTTGGAACCTTAACAAAGGAAATATGTTTTTAAGACGGTATGAAAGTGGCCTCCATCTCTCCAAGTATTTTCAGGATGTATGCAATTGAAGGATATTGAATTCACAGGACTTGTATCTATAATTAAAAGATGTTGAATCTCTCAAAACTTGACTCTGTAAGTAAAATCCACACAAGTGAAAACTATAATAATACTGATGTTTTTCAGGAAAAGAAAAAGATAACCACATCCTAGTATCCTTAACCTATCAAAGGAATTTCCTAATAACCTAATGAGAAAATTGATTTGCTAAATAACTTTAGCTTTATTTATACGCAAAAAATCAATTTCTAAGGAATCGTGAGCATCTGTCCATAGGAAATGAATCTCTCCTCATTGGTTTGCACATTTTCTATTCAGTAATTCATGGCTGGAGTTCTCTCACATACTCCCTCAATAAACTGACTCTGATTAATGTTAAAAGAGTTCCTCAAAAACCAGATAGGATTTTTTTTTCGTACAATGTTGTTTTGCATATGTGAAACTGACCTTTCCCTTCATACTACATCATTTTCCCTTGCAAAACATCAGTTTTGGGGCATGATGTTATTCAACAGCTTATCTCAAAAGCTCCAAAACCAAGCACTTAACAAAATCATCATTATTTATTGGGTTATTTCTTAAATCACTTCAGCCAAATTAGAAAGCTTTGGTCATTTTGCGCAATAAATATCACCACTAAGATTGTTTATACAATAAACACATACATTAGTAATGATGGGTACAACAGTTTCTGCTTGAAAATACTTATATAACTATATTGAATTTTACACTTCAAAGATTTGTTTAAGCTGACTAGCAAGCAAGAAGGTCATTCCCAAAATGTTTCTAGATAAAAAAACATAGAATTTAAGTTACCAACCATTTATCAAGGAAATATTCATACAGCTGGGAATTGCTTTTCCTCAAGAGATAGAGGGATGTACTACATGGAAAAGGTATTTTTTTGTGTATAAACTATAAGAATATACTCTGAAGGATGATGCTGGTTTTAGTAAAAAATGATTGATAACATCTCCTCAATATATGACAAGTCATGTCAGGTACCAGAGTTGAATTTTAAAAATCAAGGTATGTATAATTTGAAATAAGCAAAGTAGACCTCTTCAAGAAGTTTGGAGAGTTTTCAAATCTAATTAAGGCTTGATATTCCACAATCTTCTCCAAAGCATTCCAACAATCAGGTTGCTTTCTGGGTCACCTCAAAATGAAAAAGAAAATCTTGGAAAAGCATTGTAAAACCTAAGGAATAGAAAAGGAGCAAACCTTAAAACATGGCTAATTAATTTCTGACCTCCTTTTAAGGCATAGAATTCAAACATATTAAATGAATTAGAGGTGATGCGTGAAACATTGACAATCAACTTGCTGCGTCATCCACTTCGGAATTGAAGACAAATCTTGGAAAAGCAGTAGTGATGTCTCTGCAAAGAAGCAAAGGTAACATAAGAGTGCCATTAGTTCATTTACAAATGATGGTGCAACAAAAATGATAGACATGATAAGCTTGACATGTATGAACGAAAAAAGTTTTATGGGGCAACTGAGAAATGGAGATAGGTCTGTGGAAAGTGTCTCTGAGAAAGATCCAAGTTTCAAGAGATGACACATTTTGGATAGAGCAGACATCTAAAGATACTTCATTACTCACACTTTGTGAGCAGTTAGTTTTTTGTGTATTGAAGGATGGGCAATCAAGCGTTTTGCTGAAAATATTGACATCCCTTTTGAGCATGCATGTCGGGGCACTGCGAAAAGCTGTGCTTTTTGTTCTTGATGGAAAAGAATGCGAAGATGATGCACTGTTTTCACTAAATTTGCTGCTTCAAGCAGGTTATGACAAGTCAAAGAAGGAAGAGCTGTTGGGGAAGATAGGAGCTAGCTTTAAGCTTATAGAGTCTGTACTTGGAAATCTAACAAAGTTTAGAGGAATTGTGAACAAAGAAAACACAGGGAACCTGAACAAAATTTTTCTGAGCTCCTCGTTGCATGGTTTCCCATCACATGTTCATCCAGGGAGTGCAGCTGTGGTCTCTTCTACCCTCTTTGTTAAGGGATTTTTGTATACAATTGAGCAATTTTTCAGAGCAAGAGATGCATCTGGTGGTGTATCATATTCATTTGTTGAAATCTCAAATGGGTCTATGCTCATTTTCACTAAAGCATAGGACCTCATCATTAAGAAAAGTAAAACTGATATCAGCATACAAGTCCTAGCACTCATCTCTGTTTGAATCTCTATGTGGAACAAACTCTGAAGAGGTAGTTTTCAAATATTGTATAATTACCCCTTTATTGGGTATATAACATGCCACCCCTACTCAAAATGCTTTAGCCAGAATGCATGGCTGAAATGACCATCAATGGCAATGATCTTTCCTGGATGTGCCAAGAGGCTTTGGACACAAGGCCACACTGGGGAGCAAGTAAATGCAAATCTTATTATGTTGATATCTAAAGGAACATGAAAGGAAACTGAGTGGTCAGCAGCCTATAACTTTGCTTAATGTGGATACTTGAATCGAACATACAGCTGCCCAAAGTGTTCGACCTGAGAAAATAGGGTTTCTCAAAGGCCATTTCATCCTCGATAATTTTATTACTCCTAGGCAATTCTTGACTGGTCAAAGGAAGCCTAGTCAAAAGGTCGTTATCTAAGGTTGATTTTCACAAGGCATAAAACAAAATTTAGTGGGATTCCATCATCAATATGCTCTAATGGCTGGATTCTTGAAGTTTTCTTTACTGAAGCAGTCACAACCATTTCTTCAAATGCCTCTACTAGTTTGTGTCAATGGACAGCTATTAGCAACATCTCTGCTTCATCATTCCCATCAGATGGGAGTTGCCTCTGGCCCCTTGTTTGTATGTTATTACAGTCAATGCTCTAGGATATCTTCTTGGAGTTGCTGAGTTCTGGAACGAATTTGGGGAACTCACTTCTTGCTGATGAGCAGTTACTTAACATCCATTTTGCTGATGACTCAGCTCTCACTCCAAACATATCTTGTAACTCTGTTAAAGGTACAAAGCAATTTGCTGCCTTGACATTTTTGCAAAAGCTGCTAGAGATATTGTGAGAGAGGAAAGTATGGGCATTCATCATAGAGAAAGAAGGATTTCAAGTGTGGCTTAACATCAAACAAAAACAAATCCAACCATAATTCCCTTTTGAAATTTGATGTACCTGTAAACATTATTTGGGATCAAGTTTTGCACAAAATGGAAAAAAAGCTTCAACAATGGGCATGCAAAGATGTTCAATTTGCAAGCCAAATCATCATCATGGTTAGAAACCTGGCTACAAGTCATGTTTTAACTCTTCTTGTTTATTTCCTAGTGCAGGATACTAGTAGTAGAAGATTCTTCTTTGACCCTTTCTCTGGGGAGAAGCGGCAGGGTGGAAAAAAGGGATAGTCAGTTTCCTGGGACCTCTAATTGTCCAGAAAGGATGGAAGGACTGGACTGACAGATATTAGTATTTGAGGGATTGTGTTAGTAGCAAAATAGGTCATCAAAGCCATAACCAAAAATTGGACAAGATAGATACTTGTCTACAATTGCATACAGAATGTTACACATGTACAAGGTATACTCAAGTGATAAGAACTTTCATAGTGAGCTCAAAGCTTTTTAAATATCTGGTTCATGTATAGTAGATGTGACAAGCATGGCAATGACCTACATACTTTTACTATAATTTGTAAGATGATCCCCAATGAATAATTGTTTTGGTCAATTTTGAATGCTCAAGGCTACAATGTTCTCTAAAAATGACTTCAAAATCTACTAACATGGTGAGTTAGGAGGTGTCATGGTATCTAGAAGTCTCACTCTTATTTTAAGACAATTACTTGGGTTGTTAGTCACTACTAACATCCTAGAGCTACATTACACTAGATTTAAAGTTACCAAATCATTTTGGGGTTGGGTTGTATTGTTCCTTCTGTTTCTCCCCTCCAACAAAAATAGGTTTGAGAAAAATGGATGAAGTGACAGCTATTATGGAGCAAGTGGGATGTGATCAGACTGATGCATTGGATAAAGAACTGTGTGTGTCACTACCACATGTAACAAATTAAATGGATCATCAAATTCCATCAGTGCCCTATTCCAAGAGCTTGCTTAACAACTTCCTCTACTTCTCATCACCAGATGAAGCTTAATTTTACAATAACTAAGCATTGCTGCATGTCATGACATACAGCCCAAGGCTTGCCACTTCAATAGATCAAGCTATCCTAGTCCTGCCCATGTGTATGGCACTCCACTCTGTCTACTAGTTGTGAATAAGACAAACATAATAGGACAAAAATCTTCCATCTTTCCCCTCAAACATTTATCTTTGGGATCACCAAACCAAATATGCAAGAAAAAACCTACCTTAAACATGTTTATTATAAGCAATTCAATTCTTAAAGAGGTCAAAAGACTCTTTTCCTTTATGTCAAATATTTTATTCCATAATGTAATCATAAACGCCAAATCAGTGAAAATTTTCTTACCCTTGCTTTGCTACGATGTCTCTGCTGAAGTCAATGTTGGGCTCGCAGTCCAGCACTAAGGATAGAACCTGAAGTTGACATGTTTGCATTAGAATCATACAATTAGCATCATAAAATATATAGCAGCACTAGATTCCAAGCTGATTATGAATATTCCATAGATCAGTATTTGGCTTACCTTCTGAATACTGGCATGTACATGTTCTCCTTGCAAAAGAAATGTGCGATCCCTGATCTCAGGGTGTAGATACCTATCCATATCAAGAGGTAACTGGCTCACAGACAACAACCCCCGATTTCCACGTTGCGCAGGGAAGAGCCAGTTCTCATGTTTATCATGCAAACCCCTCAGATAATCTAGTGACACGTTATTTTCTTCTACTCTTTTTTGTAACTGCAAACATCTATGGCATGTGTTTGGACTAGCCCTTAAGTAAATAAATCCATCAAGAACAAGCCCAGGTAAAACAGAAACAACTGGATCAAACCATGAATCATAGATGCCAAGCTCCATCCCATTCATCCATTTTGCCTCATGAACAGCTCGCACAAACACCTGGTATATTCAAGATCGGTAAATTTGTTTCTAACTTTCTTTTTCCAGTGCTAAAATGCCAGCAACTGCACTAAAAGCAGACACTAGAACAAAAAGTAAAGATGCAAAAACAAAGAAAGCAATTAGACTGACTCTTAATGGGGCAGATAAACTACAACATCTATTTACTTATACATTTCATCATCTATATTGGACAGTAATGAAATTAGACCTAAACAGAACATACAATGAAAGCTAAGACTCTCAAGTTCCTACACTATCATAAATGCATATAAGCCTATTAAACTTTCTACCAAAATGAACCTCAAAACATACCATCTGATCACTGAAAACACTTCTCTCCATGAGTAGTAGAGGCTTTAAGCCACCTGCAGACTCTCGCTCTTGCATCACCCTTGTTACAAAAACATAGTTCTGAAATGTGTAGGCATACCGTTGAGGTTCAGCATAGAAAGCATCCAATATATTGAAATGATCAGGCCTAATGTCTTGCCACTTAGAAATAGGCTTAGGAACCACCTCTACAAGGTCACGTAATTCAATTGTCTCATTTGCTATCCTTTGAAGAAATGTGGTTTTCCCAACACTAATATTACCTTCCACACAAAATGTGAGCCTCTTTTTCTGCATTTTTCTCTCCCCATCCTGTTCCTCTTCCAACTCTTCATCCACACTCTCCTTGATGTAAGAAGTTATACTCTCTGCATGGTTCTTGTGGACGATCCCAATGGAGCTACGTAGAAACTCAACCATCTTTTCGCTACCACCTCCAAGGAACTGTACACATAGTAAGAAGGGAAAAATGTTAAACCAAGCTCAAGTGACTGGAGTTGAAAAACTATTCCATCTGCCAATGGTCTGCAGTTTGATGTGTGAAAGTAGTGGAAATTGTAAGAAATGAACTCATAACAGCCACTCCACCAAATTATTCTGAACTATTGGACAAAGCTACATCATTAAGGAAAATGAAAAGAATAGAAAAATATCAATCTACATCTCAGTTTTACATTCACTTTACTAATGTTCCTGATGGTCCTACTAATCATAAGAATTATTTGAGCAAAACTAGAGCATGCTCAATCATTTTAGGGTACTCACAAATTTGGGGGCTTCTGTCAGCCTGTGCGTGACCTCTGCAAACCCTCCTCTGCCTCTGCAAACCCTCACCACTGCAAACCCTCTTATGCCTCTTCAAACCATCTTCTGCCTCTACAAACCCTGGTCGCAACAAACCCTCCTCTGCGTGACCTCTAGTACCAGCACCACCTGTCGCGACCTCCTTTGCATGACCTCCTGCAAACCTCCTTTGTGTGACCTAGAGAATTGGCTTCATTCCACTTCGTAATCTGCCTTTCGTTAGGCCCATTCATTTTATTTTGATGAACCGCAGCATTTTCAAAGCGATTCTCAGACTACTTGCGGCAGAAACCCCTCCCATTCCCATTCTAAATCTCACAGATAGCACTTCTATACTGCA
>LPNX010836940.1:61602-80808 GCA_001517045.1 Pseudotsuga menziesii | reverse complement strand
AATGACTATAAATAGACTGGATGGACTCCCGATTTAGACATGACTCCTGATTTAGACATATGACCAAATTTGGACAAGGGAGGATTAATAATCCTAACATCAGTAAGTTGTCCAACCTATCGTACCATGTTGAACCTCAGGATCTTCTGCAGTCACTCCCTCTAAAGCGGAGCATCATTCTCCCTCTGCCTTTTGTACTCTATGTATTGAAACATTCTGTAATGGAGTGGCAAGTATATTCCTCTGCTACTAATATTCTATGTATCCATCTAGGGTCACTAGATATTAAGATCCTCTATCTTGAACTTTGTTGAAAATTTGTTCTCGCACCCATATGTGAGCTTGCCATCCTCTATAGGTTTTCCTCTTCAATCTTGTAGAAAAGGTTAATATCTTCATTACTCTAGGTGATATTCAAGATCCTCATGTATGTGTTATCCCATGGGTGCCTTTTGAGCTCGCACAAGGCCTTCTTTAATTTGCACACATGAGTCTACATGTCATGTGTCTCAACTTCCAGTGGCTGCAAATGTCTCTTCGTAGTCTATTCCTTCTTTCTGTGATAAGCCTCATGCTACTAATATTTGCTTGTATCCCACGATGTTTCCATCTACTACATGTTGGATCTTGTAGATCCATATGGAAGACACTACAAACTTCCCTTCAAGTCTCAATACCGCATCCTAGACATCATTCTCCTTAAACTGGTACTATTTGATCATAGTCTCCTTCCCTTTCTTCGTGTATACTTCTTCGTAGATAGAAGGCTCTGCATCAATGATGTCTCTCATCAGTATCACATAACTAGAGTGTGTCTGAGGCCTATTGAAGTCTCGTCATACTATTATTCATTTATATTATTTTGAAGCATTTTCTTTCTCTATGGAAGCTTCAGGTTCATCTTCATGTATGCTTATTGGAGTGAATCTTGAACTATCGTCACTTGTTCTTCGGAACAAATCTCTTCCTTCTTTTCTTGTAGGTGATTATAAGTGATATTTCCTGCAAGTTAAATGCACCAGTTGTATGGTTAGAAACATTTCATAAGCAATATTCATAATGGAAAATTCTTGTGGATAAAGATATAATCATGCAACTATTTTAGCCAATACAACATTCATCCATATCTCATATACACATAAACTTTCCAGATGCCTTCCATCTCTACCATAACATTATTGAGATTGTGCACTAATCCCAATATGTCAGCAACGAGGTTTCATCCTAGATAAGTAGCAATGGAGTGTTGTATAGCAATATAAGCTACTTACCCATAACATGCATATTAGTAGTATATTGTTCATTAATGCAGACATTCTATCATGCATAATACATTTCACAACTAAACAATGTCATATAAACAACTAGATATATAGGAAAAGACAATTCAAATACTTATCTTTATTTGTTTAGTGGGTATACTCCTTCTTGAGCCTTCAGCTTCATCATCTTCTTCATTCATAACATCGTCATTTCTTATCCAAATGCTAAGATGGATAAGAGGTTCTTCAAGAATTGAGTCCTTCATGTTCCTCATCGCTTGAGGGATCTTCTTTGAATCATGAGAGATTGATCTTCAGTTGCTCCATCTTCTCTTCTCTTATTATGAGTCAAGCTTCTTCTTGTGTGCACTCTTCCTAGAGTCTACTGAAGGTGATCACTTCCTTCTGGCACACATTCCTCGAATGAATGAATCCCATGATCCTGGGAGGCCATTCAAGGTGGTTATAATAATATCTTATTCTTCTTTGATTGCTTCGTCATAGCAATGAACACTTCCTTTTGGTGTCTTCAAGGATGACACATGAGGGATGAGATGATCTTTAATAGAATCTGCAATGATTCTCTTGGCTCTAGCCTTAGCCTCATCTCCCTCTAGCTCTTAGAGCTTCTTTACTAAAATGTTGATCTAAGTCAATTTCTTCAAGGCTCACAGAGTTCCTATACTTCCATATTTGGAAGTCTTCAGCTTCACCAAGCTTGTCATCAAGCTGGTGTGATTAGTCATTTTGAAATAAGAACCTCAAATGTAAATAGCAAAAAATTAGACTTTATCGATTTGAGGTGTCCATCCTGGTTCTGGAGCTGAATGATCTAGGGTTTGTCATAGAAACCCTAATTTTAAAAACTTGGAATTTTAAACTTCTGATTGGATAGAAATATGGGCCTCTTCAAGGTGAGTTGTCCAAAGTACTCTTTTTCTGAAAATAGTGGAGGGAAGCTTCCAGAACAGGAAGCCCTAGTTTTCCAATTTCTTCTGCAGAAATGACTGATATTTCTTCTGCTATATCTCTGAAGGTTCAGATCCTTAAGGTCTGAAACTTCTCATTGTGATATCTTGATAAGTCTTCTTTCCAACCCCACACGTTAGTGGGACTTGTGTTGAGTTTCCCAAGGTGATTGTTTTGGGTACTGTTTAGCATAACAGACTTGTACGGAATATCACATGTCACTGTTTCACATTCTGGGTCTGAAAAACATACCACATAAACTAAATTCCATGCCCTACCTACAACATCTTGTAAAATTTCGTTTGGACCTTCCTAGCCTGAGATATAACAAATCTCCCTAGGTCACCTGTTTATGACTGTATTCTGGAGGAGGCTAGAACCCTGATTTGGAGGAACCATATCTTTTGAAGTATAGTGAATATGAGGCTGAAATTTTTACACAATGTACAACACAAATTTTGCTTCGGCCTGTAAAAATTTCGGCTTCTGATCCTTCTCTAATATCACTTTATAGAGAAAGTTATAGGATTACTAAATTCATTCTTCTAGGGTTTTCAGGCATGAAACCCTAATTTCCATTAGCTTCCATTGCAGCTATATTTCGGCTGCACAGTGAAACTTCTCTGATTTAGGTACTGCGACGACCAACAAATGTGTCCCAGTGTGGCGAGTTAGCCTAACCCTCCTTGCTTGATGATCTGTGGAGAGAACACCTTCAACTAGGAAGCCCTAGTTCCTACAGTTGCACAATGCCTTCTTTCAGAGGAGCTCTGATACCATGTTAGATTTTTATCATTTAATCAATATGATCTAAGATATTATTTGAGAGAATAACATGCACAACAACAATCACAATAGACAAGAGACACAAATAATTTTCCTCGAGGAAACCATAAAGGAGAAAACCCTTCAACTTCCTCAGAGATAGAATTAGCACCAATAGCAAAAGTAAAACCCAAAGATACAAAGATGATCTCCTATAGCTGTTCTCTCTCTCTCACTTGTGCGAGCTACTCCTATACCACTCATGTGCTACTGTTTAGTGAGTGTGTGTATCAAATAGAGAGTCTCACTCTCTATTTATACTTGTTTTCCACTTGACAATTACTCTACAGGCTGGCTGACTTCACTAGGAGAGTCTAATAACCCTAATATGACTCAACTGTGGGGTCTATTGCCCCGACTTACAATGGAGGGTTAACCTCAATGACTTTACATGACTTTATTATATTAATGAATCTCCCGATTGGAGGAACAAACATCTTCGTTGGGGTATAATGAAATACAATAAGAAATATACAAGTGAATACATTCTAAAGTTACAAATACATCAACACCCAAGGCCCCACCCTTTTCCATCAACAAATACGTTCTCACAAACAGTTGCAATGCCCATAAGAATTTGGAGAAGAATGTGCCATTGATTTTCAAGATGCCTTGAAAAAATTATGATTTTTCTAGTTCTTCCATTCATCAGTTTCATCCGATTTTGAAATATCATAAAGGTATTATAGATTGTTACCATCCATCCATGCTTTTAGTTCACCCTACTCTTGAAATTGACTGAAAGGTTTCTTTCCCACAATTTTATTATCCAAATCATAATCTTCTTGTTGTTTCTAGGGAACCATGAGAGGTTTTATTGGATGAGGGTTGCTAAGGCCCTGCACAAATTTGAAATTGGAGATTCCCTGATATTTGGTAGTGGCTTGTCAAGACTTTGAATCCAATTTCCTTGAAAGTATCTTTTGGTAATAATGAACTTCCACCATGAAGTGTGGCTAGAGACAAGAAGCCACAAAAGTTTATTCCCCATGGTCCAGTCCATCATCTTGGGCTTGTTAATTGCTAGATTGCCTTGCTCCATAGGGGATGTTACAATGACATAATTAATGAGGTGGAAATTTTTTGAGTTACTTTTGCTTCCCTGCTGCAAGAACTTCATATTGACCTTTTTTATTTGATGAATTATTCATGTAGGTGCTAGCATGATGGATAATTGTAAAATTAGCATGGGCCAAAGGACACTTTAATCAAGATCAAACTACTAGGTAAGACGAGCCATTGTTTTCCCCATTGTTGCATCCTTTTATGCATTTTTTTATAAATGGGATTCCAATGATGATGATTTTCTCTAGCCTAGTGAGATTAGGATACCCAAATATTTGAAGTGGGACTAGTTTTGTATGTGGGAGAATTCCATAATGTTAGCTATGTTGTTTATTAAATTATATGGGGGAGGTATTCCATCCAAATGTTCTTGTTCCTTCTATTGATGCTTTCTATAGAGGTGTTTACAAAAAGTTAAATTACTTTGAAGTGCGTAGCAATGAAAGTTAAGGTCCCTCATAGAAGGAGGGTATCATCCACAAACTATTAAGAATCAATTTCTTTCATTTCACTAACTATATAAATTCCCTGCAATGGCTTGATAAAGAAAGATAAATCTTTCTAGTTCTAGCTTCCTACTCAAAGCATTATCCGTAAAGACATTCAGAAAAAGGGAGAGGGGTAAACCTCGCATTATTCTAGAAGAAAGAGGTGGGGTGCATGTTGACCAAGGGAACAATCCAATGAGATTGTCTTTCCTTTAGGAGCTCAATATGATGAAGGTGTGCCGTTTTCATTGATGTTATCACTCATTTATGTCCCTTTTAAAAAATAGAATGGTTATTCTTTAATGTTCAAATGAGGGTCTAGACAATTTAAAGGGTATAACTTATAATACCAGCATAGATCCATCTAAAAGGGGATCTACCAAGCACAGAGAAGGATCAAATCTCTCAAGGTGCAAACTCTTTTTTAGAGTAGAAATGTGGAGGAAATGTGTAATCCAATGTTTATGATTTTAGTTTATCTAATTTATGTTGTTTTATATGTATGCAATTCTAAATAATTTAAATTTAATTTTAGTCGACATGTTGTTTTTAATAACATTTTATTATTTCATAAATGACATCTGTCAACTCTAGGATGAGCACATAAGGAGTTATACATCTCTCCCCTACTAGACTGTAGAATGCACCTCTTCGGTGCAATCATGCACTTTTGTTTTCAAGAGAGACAAAATCCATCATAACTCAATTGTCAAACTACTAGTGAGGATAACCGTTGTTGGTTGATATCTGCAAATGCAAGTTGACTCATCACTATCATTCAAGGAAAACCATGTGGCTTGGAATAACCCACGAGTGATTCGTAAGGGGGTAGAGTTCCACTCTTGATAGTAGTTGTCGAGTGTTGGGTTGTTAACCTCTTTCTTTACATCTGAGGAAGATGAGCTCATAGCCAATCAAAAACAGTTTTAAATCTTACTCTATGACAAAAAAAACAATTTAAGTCCTCTATATTATCTTCAATATATCTAGTATCCCAAGTTCTCCCTCGTCACCGAGGCTAGATAAAGATCATAAAAAATCAAGTATCCACAACCATTTAGCTTCATACATTAAAAAAATCAAGTACCCTGTTACAACTTTACCTAAGAAGTATCATGGTAAGAAAAAAAAAATTTATACTATGAGAAAATTTTTTTAATATTATTATTATAAAATCATACCTATTGTGTTAACCATACCTACTGATGAACTGAAGTAAGCTGATAATAATCCAACATAGTAATGGTGGAGGTCTTGATCTTAAATGGAAACATTGTAGAAATGGACAAATATTGATCCAATCAAGCAAGGTGCAGGTGGTCCAAAGTAATGAATCACATAATAAAGGAGAAAAAACAAGTTGTCCTTAGTCAAGAAGTCTACTTCACCTAGAGACAAGTTGTGACATGTGCCCTTTCTAATAAAAGAAACGTCCACGTCAACAAGGACAGCACAGTCGGGAGTGGATCGGTTTGGCGTCAAGTGTCGGGGCACTTCCGGACGCGGTATCTAGTGAGACCATGGATTATGGATTAGGGTTTTGGCTTGACAAGACCCCACTTTAATAATAACTACAACAACCAAACATACGGATTTATTCTCCTATTTACCAACCAGACCACCTGTCCCCCCTCTGTTAATTTATTTATTCTCAACAACCAGCCATATCAAATGTAACGAAATATAATCTGGTACTTGCAAAACTGCCTCCTCATCCCTAGCTTGATTCATTCAGTCTTGGTCGCGGTTTCAAATCCTCGCGGCGCAGACACCATTACTCTGTCTTTCTGTGCAGATGGGGAGATCTCCCTGCTGCGAAAAAAATCATACAAACAAAGGGGCCTGGACCAAAGAAGAAGATGACCGCCTCATTGCTCACATTCGAGCCCACGGCGAAGGCTGCTGGCGTTCGCTTCCCAAGGCCGCAGGTTTCTTCCCTGAATTCTGCTTTTCAGTGGTTTGAAATTTGAATAAATGATTGTGAATTCAAGAAAGGATTTATGAACGTTTTCTTGATTTTCTGCTTTTCAGTGGTTTGAATAAATGATTGTAAAATCAAGAAAGGATTTATGAACGTTTTCTTGATTTTCTGCTTTTCAGTGGTTTGAATAAATGATTGTGAATTCAAGAAAGGATTTATGAACGTTTTCTTGATTTTCTGTTGCAGGGCTGCTACGATGCGGAAAGAGCTGTAGGCTCCGATGGATAAACTACCTGCGTCCCGATCTCAAGCGTGGAAGCTTCACAGAAGAAGAAGATGAGCTTATCATCAAACTCCACTCCGTTCTCGGCAACAAGTATGTAATTTCATCGCTTCAATCAGTTCTTTTAATCATTTTCTTGCTGATAGACTGATATTTATTTTAGACCATAGGCTGAGAGCTTTCTTGAAGTGCCGATCCCAAGTCCGAGCGGAACTTTAAATTTTCTTTTAGTGCCAATCCCAAGTCTGAGCGGAACTTTAAATTGAGGACTGAATTGATGTTAATAAGTCTTGAAACTGTGCAGTGGGTCGGAACTTTAATTTTTTTCTAAGTGCCAATCCCAAATCTGAGCGGAACTTTAAATTGAGGACTGAATTGATGTTAATAAGTCTTTAAACTGTGCAGGTGGTCTCTTATTGCAGGGAGATTGCCCGGGAGAACCGACAATCAGATAAAGAACTACTGGAACTCACACATCAAGAGAAAATTGCTAAGCAGGGGACTCGACCCCCGGTCCCATCTCCCTCTCCAACCGCCCCAACTGCCCCACAATAGCAACATTACCTGGCCCTCTCGGCCTGCTCCTGACCACGAAATACCGGCATTTCAGAACTGCACAGCACCGGAGATAACGGACTTCTTCCAACACCACCGACCGGAAAGATCGCCTATTGAGTCGGCAGCGTCGGATGCGGAAGAGCATCCCGACCTGAATCTCAATTTGTGTATCAGTTTGCCGTCTAATTCGACCGCCGCCGGAAACAGAACTTCGAGCGTCCATAGAACCGTGGATTCAAATTTTAATTCTGGCAGCAGTGGAATGTGTTATTCCGGGTTGCAAGGAAACTATAGCAATTGTGAGCAGAATGCTGGCAGTTTGACTCAATACATGATCGTCTTATAAAAGCGGGGAGATTGAGGGATTGCTTATCAATTGTTCTCGGAATCCATTGCTAAAGATCCATATGATCAGTAGGCACAACGGAATGGGATTACATACTAACCGTGGTAGCCCTTAGTTAGAGAACCTGAAGTTAGAGACGTGAACCTGAACTTAGAGACAGGGACTGTAAATAAAAGTGCCATTGGCTAATTTAAGCAATATGATCATTCTTATTTAAAGTTTTAATATTGGATTCATATATCTATATATTAATTTATTGTTTGTTTTTATTTGGGATCTAAAGCATCCTTTGTTATACGGTATACCAGATAATTTCATACACCAATTTTTAATAATGGTGTGTTTTTAGATGTAATAGATTTATTATATTATAATAGTTTTAATTCTATATAACATATGTATTTGGAATATATATATATATATATATATATATATATATATATATATGTGATTGGGCAGGTTGATTTATGTCTACTATTACTATATTACCTACTATATTCCTTGGTGCATCCAAACTGCAGTACCTTGAGAGTGCAAGCAATACCTTAATAGTACCTTGTACCTTGAGAGTGCAAGCAGTACCTTAATAGTGCCTCTTATCACCAACTGGCCTATACTTCAAGGGTTGATGATGATAGATATTAACGCCCATTATCAGAATTAAATAGCTTCTATGCTAAATTAGTTTTAAGAATAACATTAAAAAATTATAATTCAATAATGAATTAAAAGGTTAGGAAGGTCACTATTGTTGCATATGTTTTGAAATTACATCATAATGTGGTTGTATGCATGACTTTCTATGAGAAAGTCATTTTGTCTTCAACCTTCTTTGTGTCAAAAAGATGACTAAGACTAAGACGTTTAATGAATTGTCTTTACACAAATTAAAAAGAGAGATACTTTTGATCTTTTAGATTATGGTTGATCATCTCCTTATAATACCTTAATATCATTGGATTGTTTTTTCCCATGTTTCATTGATGGTAAGGATGGTAAACCATCGGCCTTCAGGCAGAAGACTTGACGTCAAAGGACTTAAGGCTTGAACTCATGACCTCCACCCTCTCTAGGAGAGCATGTGCAAGTCTTACCAATTGAGCTATCCTTACGGCTTAATTTGAAATATATTTCTTGCTTAATATGGAAACTAATTACGCTGAAGGCATTAAACGGAGACAGTAGTCTCTAGATTCCTTGTCGCTATGTCTAATCACGTTTCAACACGTGTCCCGGTGATTGGCGAGTGGTGGTTGGACAATTGTCTCGCATGTTTGGACATCTGTTTTGTTAACTTCGGTAAATGCATTGGCTTATTACCTTCGTTTGGTACTTGAGGGTTCATCATGTGCGTGTTCGGGCAGTTGGACTGGTGTCTGGCGTGGTTTGACAGGGGTCACTGTTAACTGGGTTTCGTGTTTTGACAGGATTCTGGTAAATGGGTTTTGGATGCCTGATTATTACCTCCGTTTGCTTGTCCTGCGCGTGTTCGGGAAGTTGGACAAGTATATTGCGTCTTTTGACAGGGGATCTGTTAATTGGGTGATGATGCAGTTGGGTTTTGTGTTTTGACAGGGTTCTGTTAACTGGGTTTTGGATGCCTGCTTATTACCTCTATTTGCTGATTGAGGGTTCGTCTTGCGCATGTTCGGGCAGTTGGACATCTGTATTGTGTCTTTTAACAGGAGCTTTGTTAACTGGGTGTCGATGTAGGTTTATTACCTACGTTTACTACTTGAGGGTTGGTCCTAAGTGTGTTCGGGTAGTTGGAAAGGTGTCTAGTGTGTATTGACAGGGGTTATGTTAGCTGGGTTTTTGAAACAGGTTTATTAGCTTCGTTTGCTGCTTGAGGGTCTGTCATGTGCGTGTTCGGGCAGTTGAACATGTGTCTTGAGAGTTTTGACAGTGGTCATGTTAACTGGTTTTTGCTACATGGCCGGAGTGATGGCCTTCAGGCTTCAGGATTGACAGGTGTCTCGGGTGTTTTGTGGGTAGGTGCATTACGTGTTTTGACTGGAATTTTACCTGTGGCCCTAAACAGGCGGTCCTGTGCATGACTAGATTGATGAGCTTATGTTCTAACAGATTTGTTCATGCACGTTTGGTGCTCAATTTCATTTTCTTAGTGCACGTCTGGATTGACATGCCAATCTTTTCTGGTAGTGTCCTTCACTACAGTTCATTTCTTTGCGAATTGGGCATACCCATTGCGAAGGTTTCACGCCGAGGGTTTTGCGAAGGTTTCACGCCGAGGGCTTTTCAACCAAGTGCCTTGGGTTTACGCTCAGGGTTTGTGGGGTCAATCTGATCGCGGTGTTGTTTCACTGCCGCTTGGTTCGATAAAAAACACTTCCTCGATGTCCCTTCATCGACATGAATGCTCTATGTCAATGCTTCATCAATGCAAGAAAGTTGGTCATTTCGTTTAGACATGGGCCTATTTCTTAATTACGGCTTATCTTATGAGGATTTGTAAGATCTTGTCAGAATTTTCGGTTTACCGGGTTTGCTGCTCCACCGTCTTTGCTTTGCACATTTATATAAAGCTTTAGGTAACCAATATTTGCTATTGTTTGGCTTTGGTTTGCTTGTATTGCTTTTGATGGTCTCCATTTACACTGGAGGTTTTGCCACTTGGTCAGATTCGTAGGTATTACTTGACCCTGCTTAATTGTTTTCGACATTCCTTGTGTTAGCAAAAGATTTGCTTGAAATTTCTATGGCTTTGAATTGAGTTTTTTTTTGCAATGGGAATTTTAATCCAGAATATTTTAATCTTAGTATTTAATCACAAGTTGCTTAGTTGTGATTTATACAATGTTCGTAATTATTTTTAAACAAATATACATTATCTTGCTTACATTTGACAGTGGAATGATTGTTGGTGTGAATTACTATATGTTTATTGTCAATTAGAGGGTTTCATTTTGCAAACTGTTTGTAAATGTTATTTTGGAATGGGTAAGAGTAGTTCTGAAACGTGGTATTTAGTCAAATAGGGGTAACTCTGCTTTTTTGGAATATAGATTAATCCTATAGTTGAATTAATCTCTTCAATTGTTGTTGCAATTTTTGTTGGACCTTGTATTGATTTCTTTAGAACAGATGTCTGCTTCTGAATATACTTTACATTGAACAAAAAAGTGAAGGACACTGCCAAGAAAAATTGGGTTGTCAATCAAAACATGCACCAAAAAAACGAAATTGACCACCAAACGTGCATGAAAACAATCTTTCAATCCACGTATGGATTGACAGATTTATGGAGTTCCTACCAAGAATAATCAATCCCATATGTCCTAATTACACATAACATGTTTGGAATGAAGTTATGAAGGATAGATTTATGAATGTTGTAACGATTCATAAATCTAAATGAAAACATTTTTACATTTAAGCAAATGCACCTTCTAAATATATATTTTTTCACTTAGATCTAGCTTGGGAAGATGCACATTTGTCCACTCTCTTTTGAATGCCAAATGAGAATAACTTATTAATGAGAATAAGTTATTGCTGAGAATAACTTCATTCCAAACATGTTTTGTGTAATTAGGACATATGAGACTGATTAAACTTGTTAGGGCATCTATAAATCTCATGACATACCCTCAATCAACAAACGGAGGTAATAAGCAGGCATAAAAAACCCAGTTAACAAAACCCTGTTAAAACGAGAAACCCAACTGCATCGACACCCAGTTAACAGAGCCTCTATCAAAAGACACAATACACTTGTCAAACTGCCCGAACATGCACAGGACGAACCCTCAACTTGCTTCGGCATCCAAAACATCATTGATCCATGCTACCCATTTTCTCAATCATAGAATTGCATTAGCAGTGGATCAAAACACACTGATATGGGATTAGTTTGTGAATCCATATTTCTCCATGCTTGATTGTGGAAACCTTTAAAAGTAAATATCATCATGCTTGCCATGTTTTCGCTAATGCAATTAGCAACAGATTTGTACACATTATTGTAGTTAAAACTAAGTTCTATCACCTTGCCTTCAATGCTCATTTTCTTTAGCAAACACCTGGTCTGCAAAAGTTCCTTCTGCATCCAAATTGTGCTCCATCCATGCTTCACATATGAGATAGGTCCGTGAATCTAGCTTTATGCATGCTTGATTGTGGAAACCTTTAAAATTAAAGATCAACATGATTTCCATGTGTTGACTAATGAAATTAACAACATATTTTTTTTGGGCAAATAAGAAACCCACAATGAAATTACAAAGTAAAGCTGCATCATAACCCAACTAAGAAACAACTCTCCCAATTTTCATTTCCATTGCAAATTGTTCATGTTCCATGTGCTATAATTTTTTTTTTTAACTCTTGAAGTCCTAGCTACTTGCTTAGGATGTCAACAATTTGTTCTCTTGAGCCCCTAAATATCAACATGCTTGTAATGCTTTGAATAATGAAATTAGCAGCAACTCCTGTCAAACCACACGAGACACCTAACCAACTTCCCAAACATGCGTAGGTCAGACCCTCAAGCAACAAATAGAGGTAATAAGAAGCCATAGAAACCCACTTAACATAACCCCTGTCAAAATACGCAATACACCCATCCAACTACCCAAACAAGGGCAATACAGACTCTCAAGAAGCAAACGAAGGTGCTAAGCCTGCTTATTTATCGTAGTTAACAAAACACCTGTCCGACTACGCGAGACACCTGTCCAACCGTCATTTTCCATTCAACAAAACATCTGTCCAAATTCAATTTTTGAGCAACAAGGAACAATGTTCCTATGATTTCAAGACCTTTTTAATTTATAACTTTCTTGCAAATATGTTCCGTGTAGTGAGGACATCTACCATAAACGCCATTTGTTGGCTTGCCAATCCAGGTGTGTGCAACAAAATATAGAATAGTAAGTTAGTATCATGACTAGATTACAAAGTAACAACCAAATAGGTCCTGTTGATTGAGTTTGTATGTCAACCATGTTTTTATAAATAGAATATTTATAAGAAGAAGGAAACGCCAAACCCCCGTAGCTGATCAAATGCCACTTATGTTAGCTCCAACAATGAATATTACCAGTCCATTTATGTAGCAATGTATGACACAAGTTAGATCCAACAAGGAAATACATACATAGGTTGGCCCTAAACTATGTAATAATACATATTTATGAGAACCCGAATTAAATTCAAGGGAGAAAACCCCTCTTCCAGGGAAACACAATTTCCAAAACACTCTTGACCTCTTATATGAGAAATAAGATCGAAAAGACATTCACAATTACGCATACTTTTAACGAGATGAAGATCCTAACACACATTCCCACGTCAATTTGTATCATTTCCTTTTTCGTTTCTCCATCTCTGCAATACATTCCATGGCCATCTACAAAACACCCACAAGATTAGCCTTGCCTCAAATGGGCAAAACAAATATAATTTGCATAAACCCTAAGCGGTTTTTAGAGTGAGGAAATGACTATCTTAGAGGCTTTCCAGACTAGAAACCTTGACAGGCGCTAGATTACGAGGTGAAGGGAGAAAAGAGGACCAAAGATCACATGACCTAGATTCCATGGGGGGTTTTCCGGTTTTTCTCTAGGAAAACGGTCATGTGGACGCCAATAGGGTTAGGAACAGGAAGATTCCTCCATTTCTCATTAACGAGGCCTACAATAGTCATTCTTCTCTTGCGGAACAAAGGAGGTTGAACACCTTTGTTTGTGATCATTCCATTTCTCCTAGCCAAATCAAATCTAAATCCACCTTTAGGATGAAGTTTGATCGCATTATTTTCCAATGGCTTCGTGAATGGGAACATAAGCCTTGTAAACAAAAAACACAATCCACCATCAAAGTAGTTAATTAATATCATGCATGAAACCTATGAAAACATTAACTATCCTAAAAAAATACAAGTTTTCAAACCTAAAAAATGAAGACCAAGTATACCCCGCAAGCTCCAGAAATCAGATGGATTTCTTTGCAATTTAACACTTTCCAAACCTAAGTTGCAACAAAGGGGAAAGAGAAATCTCTCACTTGGGTTTTATATTTTTTGTTGTTGTGATGGCGAGCTAAAAATGGTGAAAAAAAAACAGCAAAAACCAGAAAGAGTATATTCTGCTCCATAAATCAAAGGGAATTATTTGCAATTTGACCCCTTCCAAACCCTAAATCATGACAAAGGGGACAAAGAAATCTGACACTTTGAATGACTTTATATGACAGGTGGACAACATCTTATTCTTGAGGCCAATGGATATAAATATAGGTATCGATGCAAAACTAATGCAAAAGAATCTTTTGCAATGCATAAAACCCAAACTCAACTGCAAAGTAGAGTTCTCCATAAGGATCCCAAATGAACTCTACGACTGCAAGTCCTATCTACTTGCTTAGGAATTCAACAAAATGTTGGCTTAAGCCCCTTGGTATTAGCATGCTTTCCATGATTTGACTAATGAAATTCTCAGCAATTTTTTCTACCTCTGATGGGGAAGCCACACTTGTTTTACCAAATAAGGTGTCATCAAAATGCCACTCTCCATATTGTCAAGGAGTTTTGGAGACCTGATCTCAGTTGCTTCATCCAAATGTTTCATCCTTGTTTAACCTTAATAAGAAGTATATAACTTCCCTTTAAAACATCTGATATGTCTTCCTCATGAGCAAAATAGTGCATGCCCTTATCATAATTTGCTTAGAGATCTGTCAAGCATTCTTTGTTTCACTACCAGTTTACGGAATAAGCTTGCATCAAAAGCCAATTAACAAAACACCTGCGAATCAATGTTATCCATTTGTACCTAAGAAACTTGCCATACCTATAAGGAATCTTCGAGAATTCATACCATTGTGGCATCCAAGTATGTCATCAATCTAGACATGTGTAGGATAGACCGTAAATCAACAAACAATAAAGCCATAATCATCTTACCATTCCAGGATGCATAGTTTTATGGAATATATATTATTCCTATAGTAGTTGTTGACTTTGCAATTGTTGTTGCAGTCTTTGTTTGATCTTTATTGGCCTTATCTAGAGCAACTGATTGCTTCTAAAGAAACTTTCTCATTTACAACAACAATACCTTCTAATTTTTTTTAGTTTTTTTGAAGAGTACCATCCAACATTTCCACTCTTGCCCATGCTGCTCTGCTTCCAAGTCCATCTTTCTTTAGAAATTTCATCCAAATATGTTCTACATAGTAAGGGAATATCATATAACGATGTCAAAATACACAAGACATTTGTGCAAAACAAAATTCCTTCCTTTCTACTTTTTTAAGCCCGAAGGATAACAATGAAGGCATGTGTATGATGAACCGTGAAACAGGAAATGGGAAATTCATACTCACTTTACGGAATATGAGTGCATAAATACCCTACTAACATAACCCCTCTGAAAACATACGATACACTCGTCCCTCAAACAATAAATGGAGGTTACAAATAAAACTGCATCAAAACCCATTTAACAACATCCCTATCAAAATTTGCATCAAAATAAGTATGCCCAAATTGCAAAAAATACAAGCGTTCGATTTGTACAATCAAAGAAGGAAACACACTTCATTAAGGGACACTACCAGGACAGATGGGGTTGTCATTCTAGGCATGCATACAACAAACATAACCTTTATCAACAAATGTGCATCAGACAAGTTGTCATGGAGATAAGGCTATCACTCCAGCCGTGTGGAAAATGGTCTTTTTAAGGCCACGCTTAAAACACCATTCAAAACAATAATTTTTTTTTCCAAAATCCATTGCTCAGCTTGTCAATTGTGAAGCTTGTATGATTGAAAATCACACCACTTGAATTTCATGAAAAAAACCTTTTCACATCGAGGCTTTTAAGCGCACCACAAATTATTTCATCTTATTTTATCTCAAGAAAACACATGCAATTTAAAATAAATGTTTTATAATTAATGAATTGTCCAATATGACATTCCTTCAAAATCACCTTATATTTCTTTTACAAAATTAAATTAGTTATTGTCCTTATCACTGGTTTCTTCAATAATGTCCAAGTTTTCTTCTTTCCAAGCTTCATGCTTTCCTAGAGTATAGATTCATCCTTAAGCATGTAGATTGAAAAAAACCTCATAAGATAATCCACAATTAAGAATGAATGTCATGTTTCAATAAAACAACCAACGTGCTTGCATTTATAGATCAAGGATGCATTTATTGAGCATTGAGGGAGACCATTCGTGTCTATGAAGGGACATCCACAATGTGTTCTTCATCAACCTTAAAACCTTGTCAAAACACGAAGCCCATTTAACAACAATCCCTATTAAAACATGCGGCCTACCTGTCCAACTAGCCGAGCATGTACAAGGACAGACCCTCAAGCAACAAATGTCTTTGTTGTAAGCCTTCTTATTTACTTGAGTTAACAATACAACTGTCCAAACACGCGAGACATATGTCCAATCTCCATTTGCCAATAACCAAGACACGTGTCGACATGCAATTCGACGAAGCAACAAGGAATCTGGAGACTACCGCATCCATTGTTTACCCACAAACCCTAACCATAAAACAAACCACTTGGAAACAAGCCGAATAATTGAAAGCCCTCCGCATGAAACCTTTGCAAAAATCCTTGAGGTGAAGCCTTCACCTTTTTCTCTCATTAAATAACTCCAAATATAGCCACTCTATTTAACTACAATCAACAATAGTCTGTGTAAGGAATTATGTCACAAATCCACCTTAGCAACAAACAAATCATTACCATATAAAATTCTAAATATAGGGATGCTTAAACATATAAAAATGATTTCACTATTGTCATGAAAACTTAAACAATCTTAGGTTTTCTCATATGTAAGCTATCTAAGCTGTTACAACGATCCTTCTTTTCCCTACCATATCTTTTAGGAAATGGGTTACTATGTCTATGTATTATAGATCTAAAAATAGACAATGATCCTTGGGTTTCACTCTTGCTCCATGGCGCTTTCAACCTTTTCCCACTGGTACAAGTTTTCACGTTAAACCAAGTGAACTCACTAAAATCATCAACCATTTGGTTTCGAATTTCTATCTCAGATGGCATTCACAAGCATGAGTCATTGCTTCCAATTAAATATAATAGTGTTGTAGAACATGGGCAACTGAAAGGAGGAACTATAATAAAAGTCACCCAATATACATGCAACATTGTACATAATGTAATGTATGTTTCATTTCCTTGATATTTTTTCCCACTTAATGGATTTTACACCCTTGATGCATAATTTTTTGTCCCCATTTCTCTCTAATGTACTTCTTCTTACCAGGACTATCACATTGCTTGCGCTTTAGATTGTCATAGTGGATGCACCGATTATTGGAGAGCCTTCATCTTACCACTTAGCTATAGAATCTCCCTCGCAGAGTAGTTCCTCTCTTCCAAAGACCAACTTGCTTCAACCTTGCACCCCTTCATTTTCGAACCCTGATTCAATAAGTGCAAACCCTTCCTTAACTGCATTGGCTATCCCATTCATATCACTTACCTCTTCTAACAAAGTTTGGAGAATTCAAGGTTGAGTCATTGCCAAGACAAACATTCATGAATATAGCAACAACGAGGGCCTGGAAAAGTGTTCGGTTTTTGACCTTGTTAATGCTTCACACGATGAAATACATATCTCCACATTCAATGAATTGGCACTTTCTTTGTATGACCAAATAAAAATAGGAGTGGTCTACATAGTATCAAATGGCATAGTCAAAGCATCCAATCCAACATACAACCACTTGAAAAGTCAACATGATATTTTCCTAGGTTCCTCCTCAACCATCCAACCATGCTTAGAGGAATACCCCTTAATACCTTTACATTTCTTTCACTTTAAAACTATTCAGGACATCCAAACTATACCTGTCAATTCCATGGTTGACCTTCTTGGACTTGTAGTTTCTATTTCACCTGCATCAACTATACGAAAAAAGGGATGGTTTAGAGACTGTATGACGCACAGTTGGACTCTGCGACATGTCAGGCTACAAAATTGACATAACACTTTGGGTATAGCACTGCCAAATTGAAGGATCCCAACTTGCTAACCTTCAAGGTTCAGATAATCCTCCAACTTTAGCAATCGAAGGCGGTTGTGTTACAGAATTTAATGGGAAAACTGTTGGAACTATCTCCAACATAACTCTTTTTATAAACCCAAAGATTGAAGAAACCGTCCTTCTCCAAACATGGTTTCACGACAATGGATTATGTTCAACCTCGCCATCTTTGAGTCGAAAATTCAATGCCTCTCATTCTTCCCCGCGCAAATGAATTACCATCAATGAGCTACAAACTCTCGAGCCCTTTGAAAGGAAATTTGGTATTCTGTTGTTGCAACCATCACAGATATTACCATGGTTGACTTTCATTTCCTTGCATGCTCTTTTTGTGTTGATGGCATACAATGCATGAAAAAAAATTCCCACAAAGTTGAAAACATTTGGCAATGTGGTAAATGTGATGGGGAGTTTCTTGAATGTGACTATCGATACATACTAAAGGTTGACTTGGAGGATGTGACTGGAGCTCAAGCATTCTCTCTCCATGGTCCTAGGTCTTTTGTCTCTTCCTACTCAATCACATACTCATCTCCTCATAGTGCTAGAAATGATAGAGACCTCTTGCATTCACTTGGATGCATGCTCCTCTCATGTGGAGCTGAATCTACTTCACATGGTTCGAAGTATCAAGCACATCAAGGCTCATTTGAACCTGATTCCAAGATCAAGTTAAATGAGCATTCTCTGTTTCTATTTTGTCAGATTATGTCAATTGCTTTACATGGTCCCGTAAACTCTTATGCAACTATATATGGTCTTGATCAATTTGAGCATATTCCTCTTCTTCCCAAGACTAATATCCCTCTAGAAATCTAATCAAGTTCACACCTACTTGGATTTGGAGCAGTTTATTTTTTGGTGTATGTCATGTCCATTTTTTAGGAAGGATTTTCCCCATGCGATTTTGCCTTTTCCCTCATTTTCCATGGAAAAATAAATTTTGCATTTAGATTGTAATGGGTGACCTTTGGTCTCAGTTACCAGGGACCAGATAGTCCAAAGTTGGGATTAAAGGGGGGTGTTAAGATTATTATTAATCATCCATTTGTCTTCTTTGACCACATAAAGTCTATTTGATTAATTTTCCTTATAGCTTAGGAGTTCTCATCACTTCACCAATGCATGGGGGACATAACTAGTGGATATATGCCACTTACTGCCCCTGTCTGCATGCATTTTGGAGCTCTAGGGACCAATCCCTATTTTATGGGAACCCACTCGGAGTGCCACCAACAGTGTCCAACAATTAACTCCAGTAGGTCACCAGTTATCCTTAGTTAAACTTTGATCCCCATCAGTTGGATCACTTCTAGTGTCTCTAGCGCCAGTTTTCATGATTCAAGGGAATATAGGTGCCTTTGTTCACCTACCACCTTTAGTTAACTAATTGTAACTGGTTATTAACTGTTTTAGTGAT
>LPNX010836940.1:44888-56498 GCA_001517045.1 Pseudotsuga menziesii | reverse complement strand
AACACACAATTGAATTATAATTTGTAGTTAAGGTTAAACCATGTAAACCGTGCTCTTATATTTTAGGCAAAACACAATCTACAAAAAAATAATGTACTTGTAATAGGTAAAAAGGGTATGGCATCATTTTGTTGTGCAAATTAAACATTGTTCCCCACCATTTAGTCCCCACCGCCAAAAGGGACTTTACATATAAATTATGATGGAGCTACAAAGCGTAATCAAAACAAGATTGGTTATCAATGTATATAATCTTAATACAAACACAAAACTATTCTTAGAAAACTTGTAAAAATGTCTAAAAATTTTCCATACTTAAGAACTTGTAATAGTATTGAAGGTAGTTATTAAGTAGGTTCGAATCCAGCCATGATCGATCATGCAAGTTTGTATAATCATGGAACTTATAATAGTATTGAAGGTAGTTATTAAGTAGGTTAGAATCCAACCATGATTGATCATGCAAGTTTGTATAATCATGGCTCACTGAGATTTATTTTTTGTATCAATTGTTCAAAGTAAATTCAAATATCCTTGATTGGAGTCATCCCTATTTTAAGTACTCCCGAAAATAGTTATTTGGTGTCATTTAAACCTATATTGTAGATTAGTGAAGAATAACATCTATATGGAACTAGAGTAATACAAAATCCCAAGCAATGCTACTTGATGCCACTATTAGTATACTAATACATAGTAAAAGTTTTTTGAATTATAAGCGACTACTAGCTTTCCTTCTAGCATAAGCATTTCCTTCTAGCATAAGCACACATGCTTATGCTAGAAGAAAAGCTAGCACTCATTAGCTTTCCAGAAGAAAAACCCTAGGCATGGTGATTGGTGGCTGCTAGGTTATACCTTGGTCTTGTGCCATGTATTCTATTTTGAAATAAGCACATGGCACAAAATCAAGGAAAGCTAGTGACTCCTAGCTTTCGTTTTAGTCTAAGCATTTCCTTGTAGCATAAGCACACATATTTATGCTAGAATGAAATCTAGTAGTCGCTAGCTTTCTAATAGAGAAACCCTGGGCATGGTGATTGGTGGTTGCTAGCTTATACCTTGAGCTTATGCCATGTGCTCTATTTTGAAAGAAACACATGGCACAAGATCAAAAAAAACTAGCAACTGCTAACTTTCTTTCTAACATAAGCATTTCCTTCTGGCATAAGCACACATGCTTATGCTAGAAGAAAAGTTATCAATCGCTAGCTTTCTAATAGAAAAACCCTAGCCATGGTGATTGGTGGTTGCTAACTTATACCGTAATCTTGTGCCATGTCCTCTATTTTGAAATAAGCACATGGCACAAGATCAAGGAAAGCTAACGACTGCTCGCTTTCCTTCTAACATAAGCATTTTCTTCTAGCATAAGCACACATGCTTATGCTAAAAGGAAAGTTAGTAGTCGCTAGCTTTCCAATAGAAAAACCTTGGGCATGGTGATTGTTGGTTGCTAGCTTATACCTAGAGCTTGTGTCATGTACTCTATTTTGAAATCAGCATGTGGCACAGGATCAAGGAAAGCTAGCGATTGCTATCTTTCCTTCTAGAATAAGCATTTCCTTCTAGCATAAGCACACATGCTTATGTTATTGGAAAGCTAGAAATCGCTAGCTTTCCAATAAAAAAACCCTAGGCATGGTGATTGGTGGTTGATAGGTTATACGTTGATCTTATGCCATGTGCTCTATTTTGAAATAAGAACACGGAACAAGATCAAGGAAAGCTAACATAAGCATTTCCTTCTGGCATAACCACACATTCTTATGCCAGAAGGAAAATTATCAGTCGCCAGCTTTCCAATAGAAAAACCCTAGCCATGGTGATTGGTGGTTACTAGCTTATACCTTGAGCTTGTGCCATGTGCTCTATTTTGAAAGAAGCACATGGCACAAGATAAAAGAAAGCTAGCGACTGCTAGCTTTCTTTCTAGCATAAGCATTTCCTTCTAGCATAAGCATAAGCACACATGTGCTTATGCTAGAAGGGAAGATAACAATTGTTAGCTTTCTAATAGAAAAACTCTAGCCATGAAGGAAAGCTACCAGTCGTTAGCTTTCCAATTGATAACACTATCCATGGTGATTGGTGGTTGCTAGCTTATACCTTCAGTTTGCGCCATGTGCTCTATTTTGAAATAAACACATGGCAATGCTTATGCTAGGAGGAAAGCTAGCCAATAGAAAAATCATGTCCATAGTGATTGGTGGTTGCTAGATTATACTTTGAGCTTGTGTCATGTGCTCTATTTTGAAATAAGAACATGGCAACAGATCAAAGAAAGCTGGTGACTGCTAGCTTTCCTTGTAGCATAAGAATTTCTTTCTATCATAAACACACATGCTTATGTAAGAAGCAAAGCTAACAGTCGCTAGCTTTCCAATACAAAAACCCTGTCCATGGTGATTGGTGGTTGTTAGCTTATACCTTGAGCTTGTGCCATGTACTCTATTTTTAATGAATGCTACCTTTCCTTCTAGCAAATGCATTTCCTTTTAGCATGACACACATGCTTATGTTAGAAAGAAAGTTAGCAGTCACTTAACTTATACTTTGAACTTGTATCATGTACTCTATTTTCAAATAAGCACATGGCACAAGATCAAGGAAAGCTACCGACTGCTATCTTTCCTTCTAGCATAAGCATTTCCTTCTAGGATAATAACACATACTTATGCTAGAAAGAAAGCTAGCAGTCACTAGCTTTCCAATAGAAAAATCTTGTCCATGGTGATTGGTGGTTGCTAGCTTTTACCTTGAGCTTGTGCTATGTGCTCTATTTTGAAATAAACACATGACAAAAGATCAACGAAAGCCAGCGACTACTAGTTTTACTTGTAGCATAAGAATTTTTCTTCTAATGACTGCACACATGCTTATGCTATAAGGAAAGCTAGCAGTTGCTAGCTTTCCAATAGAAAAATAATAAGAATCTCTTTAAGTTCACATTTCCTAAAGATTCATAATAGCCTATCCCATAGAGACCATCATTTAACTCGTTAGATGAATAACTTTTGGACATGTCAACATGAGAGAATAAGTGTTTATAAATGACAAGCTTTAAAAACTCAGCGTCTTCTTCCACATTCACCTCATAATAAAACTTCTCATTACATAGAATAAGCACACATGCTTATGTTATTGGAAAGCTAGCAATTTGCAATAAAAAAACCCTAGGCATGGTGATTGGTGGTTGATAGGTTATACGTTGATCTTGTGCCATGTGCTCTATTTTGAAAGAAGAACACGGAACAAGATCAAAGAAAGCTAGCATAAGCATTTCCTTCTGGCATAACCACACATTCTTATGCTAGAAGGAAAGTTGTCAGTCGATAGCTTTCCAATAGAAAAACCCTAGCCATGGTGATTGGTGGTTGCTAGCTTATACCTTGAGCTTGTGCCATGTGCTTTATTTTGAAAGAAGCACATGGCACAAGATAAAGGAAAGCTAGCGACTGCTCGCTTTGTTTCTAGCATAAGCATTTTCTTGTAGCATAAGCACACATGTGCTTATGCTAGAAGGAAAGATAACAATTGCTAGCTTTCTAATAGAAAAACTCTAGCCATGAAGGAAAGCTAATAGTCGTTAGCTTTCCAATTGATAACACTGTCCATGGTGATTGATGGTTGCTAGCTTATACTTTCAGCTTGCGCCATGTGCTCTATTTTGAAATAAACACATGGCACAAGATCAAGGAAACTTAGTGACTACTAGCTTTCCTCTTAGCATAAGCATTTCCTTCTAGGATAATAACACATACTTATGCTAGAAGGAAAGCTAGCAGTCGCTAGCTTTCCAATAGAAAAATCATGTCCATGGTGATTGATGGTTGCTAGATTATACTTTGAGCTTGTGCCATGTGCTCTATTTTGAAATAAGAACATGGCAACAGATCAAAGAAAGCTAGCGACTGCTAGCTTTCCTTGTAGCTTAAGAATTTTCTTCTATCATAAACACACATGCTTATGCAAGAAGGAAAGCTAACAGTCGCTAGCTTTCCAATACAAAAACCCTGTCCATGGTGATTGGTGGTTGTTAGCTTATACCTTGAGCTTGTGCCATGTACTCTATTTTTAACGAATGCTACCTTTCCTTCTAGCAAATGCATTTACTTTTACCATGACACACATGCTTATGTTAGAAGGAAAGCTAGCAGTCGCTAGCTTTCCAATAGAAAAACCCTGGGCATAGTGATTGGTGGTTGCTAGCTTATACTTTGAACTTGTATCATGTACTCTATTTTCAAATAAGCACATGGCACAAGATCAAGGAAATCTAGCGACTGCTAGATTTTCTTCTAGCATAAGCATTTCCTTCTAGGATAATAACACATACTTATGCTAGAAAGAAAGCTAGCAGTCACTAGCTTTTCAATAGAAAAATCTTGTCCATGGTGATTGGTGGTTGCTAGCTTATACCTTGAGCTTGTGCCATGTGCTCTATTTTGAAATAAATACATGACAAAAGATCAAGGAAAGCCAGCGACTGCTAGCTTTACTCGTAGCATAAGAATTTTTCTTCTAGCAACTGCACACATGCTTATGCTAGAAGGAAAGCTAGCAGTTGCTAGCTTTCCAATAGAAAAATAATAAGAATCTCTTTAAGTTCACATTTCCTAAAGATTCATAATAGTCTATCCCATAGAGACCATCATTTAACTTGTTAGATGAATAACTTTTGGACATGTCAACATGAGAGAATAAGTGTTTATAAATGACAAGGTTTAAAAACTCAGCGTCTTCTTCCACATTCACCTCATAAATTTACATAGAATAAGCACACATGCGTATGTTATTAGAAAGCTAGCAATCGCTAGCTTTCCAATAAAAAAACCCTGGCATGGTGATTGGTGGTTGATAAGTTATACGTTGATCTTGTGCCATGTGCTCCATTTTGAAAGAAGAACACGAAACAAGATCAAGGAAAGCTAGCATAAGCATTTCCTTCTGGCATAACCACACATTCTTATGCTAGAAGGAAAGTTATCAGTCGTTAGCTTTCCAATAAAAAAACCCTAGCCATGGTAATTGGTGGTTGCTAGATTATACCTTGAGCTTGTGCCATGTGCTCTATTTTGAAAGAAACACATGGCACAAGATAAAGTAAAGCTAGCAACTGGTAACTTTCTTTCTAGCATAAGCATTTCCTTCTAGCATAAGCACACATGTGCTTATGCTAGAAGGAAAGATAACAATTGGTAGCTTTTTAATAGAAAAACTCTAGCCATGAAGGAAAGCTAGCAGTCGTTAGCTTTCCAATTGATAACACTGTCCATGGTGATTGGTGGTTGCTAGCTTATACCTCCAGCTTGCGCTATGTGCTCTATTTTGAAATAAATACATGGCACAAGATCAAGGAAAGTTAGCGACTTCTATCTTTTCTCCTAGCATAAGCATTTCCTTCTAGGATAATAACACATACTTATGCCAGAAGGAATGCTAGGAGTCACTAGCTTTCCAATAGAAAAATTCTGTCCATGGTGATTGGTGGTTGCTAGATTATACTTTGAGCTTGTGTCATGTGCTCTATTTTGAAATAAAAACATGGCAACAGATCAAAGAAAGCTAACGACTGCTAGCTTTCCTTGTAGCATAAGAATTTTCTTCTATCATAAATACACATGCTTATGCAAGAAGGAAAGCTCACAGTCGTTAGCTTTCCAATACAAAAACCCTGTCCATGGTGATTGGTGGTTGTTATCTTATACCTTGAGCTTGTGCCATGTACTTTATTTTTAACGAATGCTACCTTTCCTTCTAGCAAATGCATTTCCTTTTAGCATGACACACATGCTTATGTTAGAAGAAAAGCTAGCAGTCGCTAGCTTTCCAATAGAAAAACCCTGGGCATGGTGATTGGTGGTTGCTAGCTTATACTTTGAACTTGTGCCATGTCCTCTATTTTAAAATAAGCACATGGCACAAGATCAAGGAAAGCTAGCGACTGCTCGCTTTCCTTCTAACATAAGCATTTCATTCTAGGATAATAACACATACTTATGCTAGAAAGAAAGCTAGCAATCGCTAGCTTTCCAATAGAAAAATTTTGTCCATGGTGATTGGTGGTTGCTAGCTTATACCTTGAGCTTGTGCCATGTGCTCTATTTTGAAATAATCACATGACAAAAGATCAAGGAAAGCCAGGGACTGCTAGCTTTACTTATAACATAAGAATTTTTCTTCTAGCGACTGCACACATGCTTATGCTACAAGGAAAGCTAGCAGTCGCTAGCTTTCCAATAGAAAAATAATAAGATCTCTTTAAGTTCACATTTCCTAAAGATTCATAATAGCCTATCCCATAGAGACCATCATTTAACTCGTTAGATGAATAACTTTTGGACATGTCAACATGAGAGAATAAGTGTTTATAAATGACAAGCTTTAAAAACTCAGCGTCTTCTTCCACATTCATCTCATAATAAAACTTCCCATTACATAGAATAAGCACACATGCTTAAGTCGCTAGCTTTCTAAATAAAAAAACCTAGGCATGGTGATTGGTGGTTGATAGGTTATACGTTGATCTTGTGTCATGTGCTCTATTTTGAAAGAAAAACACGGAACAAGATCAAGAAAAGCTAGCATAAGCATTTCCTTCTGGCATAACCACACATTCTTATGCTAAAAGAAAAGTTGTCAGTCGATAGCTTTCCAATAGAAAAACCCTAGCCATGGTGATTGGTGGTTGCTAGCTTATCCCTTGAGCTTGTACGATGTGCTCTATTTTGAAAGAAGCACATGGCACAAGATAAAGGAAAGCTAGCGACTGCTAGCTTTGTTTCTAGCATAAGCATTTCCTTATAGCTAGAAGGAAAGATAACAATTGCTAGCTTTCTAATAGAAAAACTCTAGCCAGGAAGGAAAGCTAGCAGTCATTAGTTTTCCAATTGATAACATTGTCCATGGTGATTGGTGGTTGCTAGCTTATACCTTCAGCTTGCGCCATGTGCTCTATTTTGAAATAAACACATGGCACAAGATCAAGGAAAGCTAGCAACTGCTAGCTTTCCTCCTAGCATAAGCATTTCTTTTTAGGATAATAACACATACTTATGCTAGAAGGAAAGCTGGCAGTCGCCAGCTTTCCAATAGAAAAATCATGTCCATAGTGATTGGTGGTTGCTAGATTATACTTTGAGCTTGTACCATGTGCTCTATTTTGAAATAAGAACATGGCAATAGATCAAAGAAAGCTAGCGACTGCTAGCTTTTCTTGTAGCATAAGAATTTCCTTCTATCATAAACACACATGCTTATGCAAGAAGGAAAGCTAACAGTCGCTAGCTTTCCAATACAAAAACTTTGTCCATGGTGATTGGTGGTTGTCAGCTTATACCTTGATCTTGTGCCATGTACTCTATTTTTAACGAATGCTACCTTTCCTTCTAGCAAATGCATTTCCTTTTAACATGACACACATGCTTATGTTAGAAGGAAAGCTGGCAGTCGCTAGCTTTCCAATAGAAAAACCTTGGGCATGGTGATTGGTGGTTGCTAGCTTATACTTTGAATTTGTATCATGTACTCTATTTTCAAATAAGCACATGGCACAAGAGCAAGGAAAGCTAGCAACTGCTAGCTTTCCTTCTAGCATAAGCATTTCCTTCTAGGATAATAACACATACTTATGCTAGAAAGAAAGCTAGCAGTCGCTAGCTTTTCAATAGAAAAAATCTTGTCCATGGTGATTGGTGGTTGCTAGCTTGTGCCATGTGCTCTATTTTGAAATAAACACATGACAAAAGATCAAGGAAATCCAACGACTGCTAGCTTTACTTGTAGCATAAGAATTTTTCTTCTACCGACTGCACACATGTTTATGCTAGAAGGAAAGCTAGCAGTCGCTAGCTTTACAATAGAAAAATAATAAGAATCTCTTTAAGTTCACATTTCCTAAAGATTCATAATAACCTATCCCATAGAGACCATTATTTAACTCGTTAGATGAATAACTTTTGGACATGTCAACATGAGAGAATAAGTGTTTATAAATAACAAGCTTTAAAAACTCAGCGTCTTCTTCCACATTCACCTCATAAATTTACATAGAATAAGCACACATGCTTATGTTATTGGAAAGCTAGCAATCGTTAGCTTTCCAATAAAAAAACCCTAGGCATGGTGATTGGTGGTTGATAGGTTATACGTTGATCTTGTGTCATGTGCTCCATTTTGAAAGAAGAACACGGAACAAGATCAAGGAAAGCTAGCATAAGCATTTCCTTCTGGCATAACCACACATTCTTATGCTAGAAGGAAAGTTATCAGTCGCTAGCTTTCAAATAAAAAAACCCTAGCCATGGTGATTGGTGGTTGCTAGCTTATACCTTGAGCTTGTGCCATGTGCTCTATTTTGAAAGAAGCACATGGCACAAGATAAAGGAAAGCTAGCGACTGCTAGCTTTCTTTCTAGCATAAGCATTTTCTTTTAGCATAAGCACACATGTGCTTATGCTAGAAGGAAAGATAACAATTGCTAGCTTTCTAATAGAAAAACTCTAGCTATGAAGGAAAGTTAGTAGTCGTTAGCTTCCAATTGATAACACTGTCCATGGTGATTGGTGGTTGCTAGCTTATACCTTTAGGTTGCGCCATGTGCTCTATTTTGAAATAAACACATGGCACAAGATCAATGAAAGCTAGCATAGGAGGAAAACTAGCAGTCACTAGCTTTCCTCCTAGCATAAGCATTTCTTTCTAGGATAATAACACATACTTATGACAGAAGGAAAGCTAGCAGTCGCTAGCTTTCCAATAGAAAAATTCTGTCCATGGTGATTGGTGGTTGCTAGATTATACTTTGAGCTTGTGCCATGTGCTCTATTTTGAAATAAGAACATGGCAACAGATCAAAGAAAGCTAACGACTGCCAGCTTTTCTTGTAGCATAAGAATTTTCTTCTATCATAAATACACATGCTTATGCAAGAAGGAAAGCTCACAGTCGCTAGCTTTCCAATACAAAAACCCTGCCCATGGTGATTGGTGGTTGTTAGCTTATACCTTGAGCTTGTGCCATGTACTTTATTTTTAATGAATGCTACATTTCCTTCTAGCGAATGCATTTCCTTTTAGCATGACACACATGCTTATGTTAAAAGAAAAGCTAGCAATCGCTAGCTTTCCAATAGAAAAACCCTGGGCATGGTGATTAGTGGTTGCTAACTTATACTTTGAGCTTATGCCATGTCTTCTATTTTGAAATAAGCACATAGCACAAGATCAAGGAAAGCTAGCGACTGCTCGCTTTCCTTCTAACATAAGCATTTCCTTCTAGCATAAGCACACATGCTTATGCTAAAAAGAAAGTTAGTAGTCGCTAGCTTTCCAATAGAAAAACCTTGGGCATGGTGATTGGTGGTTGCTAGCTTATACCTAGAGCTTGTGTCATGTACTCTATTTTGAAATCAGCACGTGGCACAAGATCAAGGAAAGCTAGCGACTGCTATCTTTCCTTCTAGAATAAGCATTTCCTTGTAGCATAAGCACACATGCTTATGTTATTGGAAAGCTAGAAAAACCTTGGGCATGGTGATTGGTGGTTGATAGGTTATACGTTGATCTTGTGCCATGTGCTCTATTTTGAAAGAAGAACACGGAACAAGATCAAGGAAAGCTAGCATAAGCATTTCCTTCTGGCATAACCACACATTCTTATGCTAGAAGGAAAGTTATCAGTCGCTAGGTTTCCAATAGAAAAACCCTAGCCATGGTGATTGGTGGTTGCTAGCTTATACCTTGATCTTGTGCCATGCGCTCTATTTTGAAATAAGCACATTGCACAAGATCAAGGAAAGCTAGCGACTGTTAGCTTTCCTTCTAACATAAGCATTTCCTTCTAGCATACGCACACATGCTTATGCTAGAAGAAAAGCTAGCAGTCGCTAGCTTTCCAATAGAAAAACCCTGGGCGTGGTGATTGGTGATTGCTAGCTTATACCTTGAGCTTGTGTCATGTACTCTATTTTAAAAAAACCACGTGGCACAAGATCAAGGAAAGCTAGCAACTGCCAGCTTTCCTTCTAGCATAAAAACACATGCTTATCATACAAGGAAAGCTAGCAGCTGCTAGCTTTCCAATAGAAAAAAACTCTGGCATGATGATTGGTGGTTGCTAGCTTATACCTTGATCTTGTGCCATGTGCTTATTAAGTAACAACTGTTAGATTTCCTTCTAGCATAAGCACACATTCTTATGCTAGAAGAAAAGTTAGCAGTCGCCAGTTTTCTAGTAGAAAAAACCTGGGCATGGTGATTGGTGGTTGCTGTCTTATACCTTGAGCTTGTGCCATGTGCTTTATTTTGAAATAAGCACATGGCATCAGATCAAGGAAAAGCTAGCGACTGCTAGCTTTTCTTCTGAGATAAGCATTTCTTTCTAGGATAATAACACATACTTATGCTAGAAGGAAAGCTAGCAGTTGCTAGCTTTCCAATAAAAAAATCATGTCCATGGTGATTGGTGGTTGCTAGCTTATACCTTGAGCTTGTACCATGTGCTCTATTTTGAAATAAGAACATGGCAAAAGATAAAGGAAAGCTAGCGACTGCTAGCTTTCCTTGTAGCATAAGCATTTTCTTCTAGCATAAACACACATGTTTATGCTAGAAAAAAGCTAACAGTCCTTAGCTTTCCAATACAAAAACCCTGTCCATGGTGATTGGTGGTTGCTAGCTTATACTTTGAGCTTGTTCCATGTACTCTATTTTGAACGAATGCTACATTTCCTTCTACCATAAGCATTTCCTTCTAGCATGACACACATGCTTATGTTAGAAGTAAAGCTACGAGTCGATAGCTTTCCAATAGAAAAACACTGGGCATGGTGATTGGTGGTTGCTAGCTTATACCTTGAATTTGTGCCATGTACTCTATTTTGAAATAACCACATTGCAAAAGATCAAGGAAAGCCAGCGACTGCTAGCTTTCCTTCTAGCATAAGAATTTCCTTCTAGCTTAAGCACACATGTTTATGCTAGAGGGAAACCTAGCAGTCGTTAGCTTTCCAATAGAAGACCCTGGGCATGGTGATTGGTGGTTGCTAGCTTATATCTTGATCTTGTGCCATGTGCTCTATTTGGAAATAACTACATGGCACAAGATCAAGGAAAGCTACTGACTGCTATTTTTCCTTCTAGCATAAGCATTTCCTTTTAGCATAAACACACATGCTTATGCAAGAAAGAAAGCTAACAGCCGCTAGCTTTCCAATAGAAAAACACTGTCCATGGTGATTGGTGGTTGCTAACTTATACCTTGAGTTTGTGTCATTTGCTCTATTTTGAAATAAGCACATGACAAAAGATCAAGGAAAGCTAGCGACTGCTAGCTTTCCTTCTAGCATAAGAATACATGCTTATCCTACAAGGAAAGCTAGCAGTCGCTAGCTTTCTAATAAAAAAACTCTGGCATGGTGATTGGTGGTTGCTAGCTTATACCTTGATCTTGTGCCATGTGCTCTATTTTTTTTCTACTCGAAAGCTAGCGATTGCTAGCTTTCCTTCTAGCATAAGAATGTGTGCTTATGCTAGAAGGAAAGCTAACAGTTGCTGTTTTTCCTTGATCTTGTGCCATGTTCTCTATTTTGAAATAAGCACATAGCAC
>LPNX010836940.1:34218-44695 GCA_001517045.1 Pseudotsuga menziesii | reverse complement strand
GATTGGTGGTTGCTATCTTATACCTTGAGCTTGTGCCATGTGCTCTATTTTGAAATAAGCACATGGCATCAGATCAAGGAAAGCTAGCGACTGCTAGCGTTCTTCCTGGAAAAAGCATTTCCTTCTAGGATAATAACACATACTTATGCTAGAAAGAAAGCTAGCAGTTGCTAGCTTTCCAATAGAAAAATCTTGTCCATGGTGACTGGTGGTTGCTAGCTTATACCTTGAGCTTGTGCCATGTGCTCTATTTTGAAATAAGAACATGGCAAAAGATCAAGGAAAGCTAGCGACTGCTAGCTTTCCTTGTAGCATAAGCATATCCTTCTAGCATAAACACACATGCTTATGCTAGAAGGAAAGCTAACAGTCGCTAGCTTTCTAATACAAAAACTATGTCCATGGTGATTGGTGGTTGCTAGCTTATACCTTGAGCTTGTGCTATGTGCTCTATTTTGAAATAAGAACATGGCAAAAGGTCAAGGAAAGCTAGCAGTCGCTAGCTTTCCTTGTAACATAAGCATTTCTTTCTAGCATAAACACACATGCTTATGCTAGAAAAAAGCTAACAGTCGCTAGCTTTCCAATACAAAAACCCTGTCCATAGTGATTGGTGGTTGCTAGCTTATACCTTGAGCTTGTGCAATGTACTATATTTTGAACGAATGCTATATTTCCTTCTAGCATAAACATTTCTTCTAGCATGACACACATGCTTATGTTATAAGGAAAGCTAGCAGTCGCTAGCTTTCCAAGATGTAATTCCTATAATGACATTAAAGGGGTTAAATTTGACAAACACCTCTATCCAAGATGTAATTCCTATAATGACATTTGATAGACATGTCATATTTATTTTTGCCAACATGTAATTCCTATAATGACGTTAAAGAGAGACAGTACAAAGCAACGGCCTATCCATAAAATAATGACAGTTGTTTTGAGTCGTCATTGTTATGTATGGATATTGATTAGTGTATTGTTTTGATGATCCATTTAGATGAAGTTGTAAAGACAATAGTTTGATATATGGGCCACGGAACTTGTGAGAAGTGCCCTGGTAAAACAAGACTATTTAACTTGAGACTGGACTTTGAAGGTAGATGGCACGCTTGTCTGACTCCGGTAAGTATTGTTCCCTTCAAACTTGAAAATTTGCTATAATTACTTTCTTTCGAGTGTTGAACATATATATGCAGATGAATAAAACTCATCCGTTATATATTCACACAAACTATTGGTTGTCCTACGATCTATCAATGGGAGTGTCGAGTACCATGATCAGTCTTAATGGTCCCATTTCTAAGATTTGAAAATCTATTATACAACAATATTTAATCTACCAAGAGCTTGAAATTCAATTCATGCTCTATGTCGGGCATTGCCAAGCATTATTAGTGCACAGTTCCTATGCTGATTATTATTCGACCTATGGCCTGACTTTAGTATTATCAATCTTTTTATTACAAGGCGATGATCACTAGTTGAAATCATTGTATAGGGAGTACTCAAATCCTTTCCTTTCTGTCGGCGTACTCTGTCCAGAACTGAAATATGTTATTTTTGCTTTGATCTAAAAACTTTCTTCCACAGGGCTGATTGGTTTCTTATGCAGATTGAATATTTGTTGAACATATATATAGAATATTCAATTTTCTCAAGCACACTGGGAAATAAAAAGATTTATAGCATCTTCTTTAGGTTTGGAGATTGCTGTCAAAATAATAATGCAATGATCAAACTAACTTGCAAAATCAGATCGTTATAAGCCCAAAATTTAACTTGTAAGACCAAAACTATATTTGTGAATGGTTGCTATGGATGTTTCCTTTTTCCTGCATGTTGAGAATATCATTACCAGGCTTTACGAGTTTGTATTGTTATTGGCACTCAGACCCCACATTATTCCATTCAATTCAACGCAGTGACTACGTTTATTTTCAAAGTAAATAATTAGTAGACATATTTTCTTTCGTTTGTACTGCCAATCTGCTAGAAGACCGACCACTGCTCACTGATTCCTGGGTGCATTCCTGGTCGAAAAACTAAAGAGATTGAGCTGAATTGGAAGATGAGAAACCTAAGTACTGTACTTCCTTGAAGCCTGTACCAAGTCACTTAAGTAGTCCTCGTCCCCTTGTTGTTACAACTATGTTTGAAATTAATGCAGGAAAGCATTTTTTGACATTGGTGTTCGTGGAAACAAAAAAGGGATCTGATTCATTGGTGTTGTCATTGACTCTTGGATGACTGTAACATAGACTCCTTGGACATTGGCTCTTTAAACAATTTAAAGACACAGTGATTACTGTTTAGTATGGTTTGATCTAGTAATGATCAATTGATACGTATAATGATCACAGAATGGCCATGGTATTTTCCCCGGCAGAAGGTGGAGATGTTCCAGTTACCATAAATGATCCCAGCTATACCCCAAAGACTTTCCCGGATTATTTTGATGTTTTGATGCTATTATCTTCTGACAAATTAAACTGTATTATTTCTGGAATGAGAAATTCAACTGTATTATTTCTGGAATGGGTTAACGTTTAAGTCTACATTGTTTCTGGACTGGCTGACAAGAGATTAGAGGATTCTATAAAAAAGCATTTGGTTTCTTTGCGATCTTACAGTTACGAAAGATTGGAGCAACGGGTCGTGGCCTTATAAGGCACATTGGACGGTTGAAGCACAAGAGAATGCAGAACTTGAAAAGAAATTGAGGAAATTAGAGTATCGTTGTCAAGATCTAAAGCATTCATTGAATCAGAGAGTTCAAGATGGGGATATGGCCCAAAAAATTCCCAAGGAATTAGAGCAATAGCCGAGCAGTGTAGAATCAACCGTTGAATCGAGCTATTGATAATGGGGATTTGGCGATTCTCCAGAACAATAGGTGATTTCCCTCCGTCAATCCCTTGAATTAAGTAGCTAAGCCACATAGTCAATAGTTTCTTCTTGATAGCTTCAATATCTTTCATGTTTTTGTCAATTTCAGCAAATAACCTTCGCAAAGCTCATAATCGAAAAATGGGAAATTTATAGTAGTCGTATGGTTTGTGGAAAAAAAATGACAGCTACAAAGAGAAAACCTACTATTCGAAAAAGGTAATGCTTATGAAGGGGTTTAAAAATGAAATTGTTTTGGAAAATGGCGTTTTCTGTCTCTGTTTTTTACTATTTTTAGATCGTTTCTGCTAGCAGAGCCAGAAACCCATCTCATGAGCATAGTTGCTGACAAGCTCTTGGAGAAATTGCAGGAAGACGTCGAGCAGAACTGCCGAAAATATTTTCGAGAATTTGCAGGAAGACATCCAATTTTTCAGGAAGACATCGAATGTTCCGAGAGAATTGAGATTAAAATGTGGCGATGGTTTTTTTTTGGGGGGGGGTTCATCTCCGGGTTATGGCACCGTATACAAACTGTCTACAGTAAAAATGTTTTTTTTCTCTCATTTTCAAACCAGTCTACCTCTGGCCTAACCAAGGAAAATTCTCCTCCGAGGTTCAGATGAGAGACATTCGTACATAAGACAAACCAGAACAAATTCAAACATATAAAGCAAGTATAGATAATTGATTCCCAATCTAACATACTGAAGAGTATATGCTTGATTTTGATATGAATTCCAATAGAAAACCAAGAGGTGAAGCCAACTTACAGTGTAACCACAACGAAGTTGATATTATTGCTGGTGACACCTCTCGAGTAGCAGTGATCAGTGGACTCAACACCAATCCAGTTGTATAGAGCGGTATTAGTATCACTGGACTCAGCACCAATCCAGTTGTATAGAGCGGTATTAGTATCACGAAACCGAAAGACGAACCTGGCGATCCAGCAAGCACGCTTGAACTCTAACAATGGCCTACATCCTGGGCGGGTTAGATTCAGATTTGAAATTCCCCCTCACGCAGGTTGAATTCAAATTTCAAATTGATGTGGATGGTCGGCGGGTTAGATTCAGATTTGAAATTCCCCCTCGCACGGGTTGAATTCAAATTTCAAATTTATGTGGGATGGTGGCATTAGGCGAGCCATATTCAGCATGTGTGGGTGGGAGTACCAAGATGCATGGCCATCTCCATGACTTGACCACTCTGACATCTCCGCAGACTTGCCCTCCCTTATTCAATGCTGTGCCCGTATCTGGTCTTCCTGGCTGGAGCCTGGAGTTGAGTTTTTCGCTCATGCTGGAATCCGATGATAATGCCACAGTTGCCATTTCATAATTCTACCATCCGATGATAATGCCACGTTTCTTCTTTATTAACCACATGACGATATACTTTTCTTCTTTGTTAACATGGATGGGAAGAAGTGAAAGTTATTGTTTCTTACCGCAAACCTATCTTCATAATTATGGTTTCAAGGGTTTTACCAAATTCTCATCTTCAGCCAAGTTCAAATATAGGGCAACCATCTTCAAATCTGGGAATCCAAGTTCAGATCTAGGGCAGCCATCTTCAGATCTGGGCAGCCAATTTCAGATCTAGGGCAGCCACCTTCAAATCTTCAGATTCAGGCAACCATTCTCCAGATCTGAGCAGCCACAATTTAGATTCGGGAAACCATTCTCCAGATCCAAGAAGCCACAATTCAAATCCGGGTAGCCACCTTCTTTACAGGCAATCTTCTTTCCATTTTCGGGCAGATCTGTGATTTTCGAGCAAAATCTGAGTTTCGGGCAAAATTTGAGTTTTGGGCAGAGCTGTGATTTTTGGGCACATGGTACTTTACTTAATATTTTGACCATTGGACACATGGTACTTTACTTAGAGGGTACTTGGATCAATACTGAGGGTGCTTGGACTCTCAAAGGGTTTCTTGGTTCTTCAAGTGGTTCTATGACCACAACAAGTCAACTCGAGAGTTCTTCTTGGTCTTCATTACAACTCGAAGGACATCATCACAAATAAGGAGGATTATTAAACGTTTTATCTCGTTTTCCTCATTGACTCCATGGTCATGTGTTAGGTATTTCAACAAGGGTTGGCCAGTCCCTTGAGAAGGTCCCATATCCCACTGATCAAGGAGAGGAGAGCATTACTTGCCTAGATCCAGTCTAGGGATTTTAGTGTTGACCCGGTAACTAACCAAGCGCCTCAGCCCCAAGCTGCATTAAGTTGACCCAATGTCAACTACTTGGTAACTAACCAAGTGCATCAATCCCAGACTGCATTGCTTTGATCCTCAATCCCAGACTAAGTCAAGATGATCAATTTCCTAGTAACTGACCAGGTGCCTCCATTATCCTAGAGAATGGCTCTCAGCTCCAGGCTGAGCTTCAGTCCTAGACTGAATCAAATCCCTGGTAACTGACCAAATGCCTCCATTCTCCCATAGAATGGCTCTTGATGCTGCTCAAAAATCAACAGCTATGTGCTTCTCTTTGTTCTTTCTGCATAATGGAATTTGCTCTGTTTTCTTACCCCTAATGTTTAATCTCTATGTTTTGTACTCTACAGCTTATTCCTTCATTTTCCTATTATGGTTGATAATAGATATATCAATTTTTTCATCTTGAAACCTTCAAATATTCCCAACTTTCAACTATGCCTAATCTTCAAACTTGCAAACATCTCCTACCATCCTTACGCATTATTACACCCTTTTTAACTTATGTTTCTTTTTTTGCTTGAAACATTCCAACCCTTTTTATGGTCTTGTCATTCTTCATTTTTCATGAACATGGATAGTATGCTTCAAAACTTTGCTACGTTTTTTCTTGTTGCAGTTTCAAGGTTGAGATCTGTTTCAATGCAGAGTGATAAAAGTGCATAAAAAGCCACTTTGACCTGCCATTTGCCCCATGTGGTTTTGGTCTTTACCTATAACATAAACAATCACATTTATCCTTGTTGACATGACCTCATGATGAGATTAAACAATGGATTTTATAAGCTACCTAGGAATCCTTTACATTTGAAATTGCAACTAGAAGCATCCCTCTAAAAATTTACTAGATATCTCTCAGGTCTCCAAGCAGAAATGGTTTCTAACCCAGGATTGAGAAAAGATGTCAACAACATTCAATATAAGGTGTCTAACTCCAAGATTTTGTGAAGCCATCCATCAAAATCTCCACAGAACTTAATCTGATATGAACAACTAAAACAAAAAAGTAACACCAATGAGTTCAGTGCATATTGGGATAGAAATAAATTCTATAAGAGACAGATATTGGTTGATTCCCAATTTTATAGGAAAAAATACTATCATTATATGTAAAATATCTCCTGAAGAAGAGATACAAGTACAGCCAAGTAGCCATATAACTTCTGCCAAACAGAGATCTTCATTTCTAGCATAGATCCTATATATCCTAGTTTATTGTTTAAAAAAAAATTATAGACGTTCCCGGGGAATACCCTAAGAATTGATTGCCCAAGAAAAGTCTTTGTTATTCACTAAAGAGACGAGAATGCCCAATTCTAGAAAACAATTTGTTCATAAAAATTATTTCCTTCTATGATGTTCCCTACTAAAACTGGGTTGAATTTGAAGCTTGGCTATTGGTATAATCTGATTTGTGACTTTCGTCGAACACTTTTTCAACGATGTTATTAGACTGGTGTAGGTTTCTAACTCAATCAAATCTGGTCTTTGAGCTTACTGCTAGTGTGAGTTTGGGGTTGGTCTTTTGTCAAACACTTGACTAACTTGCTTGGTTTAGTGTCCAAATGGTATTTGTTTTGCATATCTCAGTTCACCGTATGTAAACCCTCAATAGTATATTTTTAATCCCAAACGTCATATATTATTTCATGAACTCAAAGAGAAACTTTATTAAATATCTCCCCTTCACAAACAGAGAATAAGCATCAATATAACAGTCATTACAGGAATGAAATCAGATCTGATTATATTGTAAATCTGACCTGAGAATAGCACTGATTTTACGACATCCCTTTTCATTTGAAGATGCACAGTATTTATAGATCTGGAGATGGTTGCTTTCATCCTTGTAGAGATTAAATGTCAACGTGTACCATTCAGCAATTCAGGGCTATCTTTTATCGCAGGCTGTAGTAACTATAGTGAACGTTGTCCTCTTTAAGCAATACACCCTCAGGAAGTGAATGTGTCCTCCTTTCTCTAGCAGAACGATGGTAAAGACAACCTCCAACTACTTTCACTGGCTCATATACAGTGTATCCCCCTTCACTATGCAAGTCATGTCACACAGGGAAGCAGAGTACAGCCAATAAGTTGAACACGGAGTGTATCCTCAAACTGGGAGCTCTCCAACAGTCTAAACTGAGATGTAATGTGCTCTTGCCGCCCTAAAATGGTCATGCAAAGCCTACCTTCTCCACAGTGCAACTCGTGCCCCTCAAACCAGGATTGCACCTTTCCCCAAATTCCCACGTTTTGGCTCACCAGTGCATCCCCAACTTAGTGTGCACAAAATGTTCTCAGTCACTTTTCATCCCAGCGATTCAATTACATAGAGTATTGTTAGCTATGCTGCAGAACTCAGGAGGGTAGTTGGGAATGCCATTCCTTCGCTTGGAGAAGGTAATCTGCCTGTTGTTATTGTGTTCCAGTCTTTTGATTGCAAGCTTCATCCTGCCCATCTCGTCTCCAGCTCTTCAAAGATCGGTGGATCTTCAAAACGGCTACACGGGCAGGGCCTTCCTGCTGCCCTCTCTACGGCTACTGTATGGCGATTTTCTTGCTGCAATCAACCCAGCGGATTCACGAGTGGCCTCTTGCTCGAACTGGAGATGGTAAGCTTCAGCAGGATCTCAGGCCTGCTCTGATACCGTGTCAGAATTTAGGATCAGAGGCCTTTTGGGTTGAACAGAGCTCTACGGGTCTTGCAGCATACTATTCCATTACCAGGCCTGTATTCGGCGGCCACTTTCCTCAACCACTTCGGCAGCAAATCCCGACGAACTCCTCCCAAGGACGTAATGAATGCGGGCGAGTTGAGAGGAGATTTCCCGCTCCCATTCAAAATTCAAAATTTAAAAAGAAAATTGTGCCATAAATTGATAAAATTATTTAAACTGTTATTTCTTAGTCTAAATATTGATACATTATTTTTTTCAATTAAATAAATGTGACAATATTAGAATAATATTATTTTTGATAAAATAAACATATGGTTGTATTATTTCAAATAATGTAAATTTATAGTATATTTAAAAACAATTTCTTGTATAGTGAATATTTGTATCTAAACTCTAAACTATTTATGTATAGTATATATTTATATTTAGATAAGGGTGTAAGCTCACCATGAAAATATCAAACTCCCTTCTTTCCCCCTTCTCCTCCCCATTACAGAGTAGATCTTTTTCTCTATTTCTTCTAACCGCATGCTTATCCCTCACTCTATCCGATTGTCAAATGCCAGTAACGCCGAGCTATCAAATGTTTGTTAGGACGAACGCCATTAAGCGTCCCCCCTTATATCTAACCATTCCATTCATCACTACATTGTCTTGCCACGAAATAGAGAATGCTTACACTTGTTGCTATCTGTGCCATCGGCACTAGTGGAGGCTCAATTCTCATTGCGATTAGATAATCAATGCTTGTGTTTATTATGTCCATGTCCATAGTGACCGCTTGGTAGAGATGATGTCTCCAAACTGGAACTGAAACCACATATGGAGGAAAATTACAACCAGGGAAGATCCACGACATGGAGCTGCCAACACATAGGAAAGCAAATGACAATTGGCAACAAATTGCATGTAGTCCTCGACAAGAATACATGATTGCGCTTTGGTTAGCCCCGTCATGTGTCTCCATGATCCATCTATTTAACAAACATTGTTTACGAACGTGGGTTTCTATCGAATGACAAAAGATGCACAAATTTCCTCTAGTGTTGCGTCATAAAACTTAATTCTCAAGGCCCTCATATCACAAGACGTGAAGGCGATACATATATGAAGAGAATGATGCCATCTAATGAGACGATGACACTATATCTAGGCATAGAGAGCTGTTATGACCTTGCACATGTTCTCTAATCGTTTAATCTCACTAGGCCTGTGACATATATACCATAGCACCAAATTTATATAAGAAGAGTTGGATTGAAGAAGAGTTGTTTAAGGATATCGTTAATAGAGAATGGAAGCATTATGAAACGATGATCGATGAGATCTAGCTAGCTTTTAATCCGCTAAAGCATTTAAACAAAGGGTGAAGGAGGTGGTGGTGGTATGAAAAATTGACAGACACAAGAATTTAGACAATTTAAGGCTCGAAAGAGGTAGAAAATGAGCTAGCAAGAGCATTTACCAAAAATGGAGGACATATATTTGAGTAGGTGGCGATGAATAATTTTTCTATAAAGGTAAATAATGTTAGCATTAGTTGATTTTAGTAAAGTGTCCCAAGTTGATTATGACTCAAATGTGCTAGAATTGGCATATTGTTGAGACATGAGAGAAGGTGAATGATATTTTTCAACTAGAACTTTAACGAGGTTGATCTGAAGAAGTATCATTTTTATGATACAAAATTTTCGAACATGGTCAACCACATAGTTAACCACATCAAAATGGTGTTTTGACATGGATGACAGTGATCAAACCATATTCAAACAACATGTGGGAAACCATACTCAAGCTACATGGTGAAACCATTATCAAACCATGGTTTGTGTTTACCTTGGGTTCAATATGGTTGACCACAATTATCCATTGTTACATGTGGTTGAATACGGTTGCATATGGCTATCCATGATTACCCCTTATTGGATTTTACTAAGAATGGTTGGCAATGTGTTTTGACATGGTTTACCATGCATAAACCATGGTGGCATCATGTTAAAACCACATGTGTAAACCATGTCGAAGCTATAGTGAAACTAAATGTTAAAACCATGGTTAAACAATGGTATGTGTTTACCTTGGGTTGATTATGGTTGACCTCGATTCACCATGGTTACCTAGTATGGTTGAATATTGTTGCCTATGGTTGTCCAAATTGAATTATGGATAACAGATCACCTTATACCCCATACTAATGGTCTATTGTGGCTCACCATGGTCATGTTAAAAATGGTTGACCATGTCTAACCATGAACATCGCACATGGTTGACCAAGTCGAACATACCCATGCTTGACAGAACAACCATAGCCATTATTGACTCGATCGATCATACCCATGCATATTTTATAGTTATAATAATAGGTTGAAAAGAACTGCTATTTTTGTGACCTTTTATTAGGATGTAATTTTTATTACCCATGTAACACTTTTTTTATATTTAATATATATTTTATAATTATGATAAAAGTTTGAAAACAATTATTATTTTTGTGATATAAATTGGTTGATTATGAAAAACATTTTTTGTAGATTTTTTATGAGTATCTTATAAATTACACCTATATTATTTTTCAATTTCAAAATATTTGTTATAACAGGGTTTGACCATGGTTTTCCGATTATATGACCATGTGGTTAGACCATGGTGTGACCATGTGTTTTAACCATGACTTGAT
>LPNX010836921.1:4536-61921 GCA_001517045.1 Pseudotsuga menziesii | reverse complement strand
GCACCCACAAAACCCTAAACCCTGAATTTAAACCATGGGTTTATTACAAAAAGGGAGGGTTTTGACTTACCCTGACACCCCTAAGACTATTTTGACCCATAGCTCCGTTTACAAATTTCCTAACTAACCGCGGAGTTACCCAATATGGAGTATGCGCCCCAACACTTAAAAACACAAAAATATTGCCAAGCAAACTTGTTATGTTCATGATTTTAAAAGTATCATAACGGTCGACTAGTCGGTGGTAGGTTATCTCTTTTTCGGACCGATTAGACATATTTGCGAAAAAGGACCTTTTGGAGTCTTCTTAGTCATTTCAGACTCCCTAAACATGAAATGACAAATGATTTTTCTTTCATCAGTTGTTATACACCTGAATGGAACCTCTCCGTCCGAGTGCTGATATCCCTCATGTCGGCACACAAAAGGACACTTATGGATTGAGGTTTCCCATATTCACTATACCTTGGCTTATGATGAAGTACATGCCCTATATACCCAGCTGGTTACTTTGCCATTTTTCCATGTTGAGTTGTATTCACGACTCTCTATATTGACAACTCGCACATCATTCGCGAGTCTCCTATACAGCAAGTCGTGAATCCCTGAATTCACGGGTTGCTCTTCTATATAGTCACGAATCATTCGCGGGTTGCTCTACTACAGACCCGCGAATGGTTCCCTCAACATTAAAACATAAAACAACGCGCTAATGAAAGATTAGTTTACTCATTTAACTTAATCTTCTTAACTGCCACAGCCTCTCCAACCTTCGAGAACTGCCTCATTTCATCCATATAAATAGAGGCCTTGGGGAGGGTGTTGGATATACATACTTGGAGAGAAAAGTTATGCTGGTGGATTGTCTACAGAAATCTTTGGAGCAGAGAAACTCAGAGTCCTTTGGTGACAGAGGAGTCCTTGTTCAAACATTGGGTTTTAACCTAAACTCTTTCTATTATTGTTAATAAAGATATTACTTCTTCCATATGTGTTTCATATCTTGTATATTGGTAAATGTTTACATTTCAATATAATATATGATTTGCCTAACTTGCATCTATATATATGAATCATCTTGTATCTGGAAGAGTGTTTATTAACAGGTGAAGGAGGAACTATCCTGGAGACTTTGGAAGTGGATCAGAGAGGGAGAAGATAGCAAGGATCAGCCTTCGTTTAATACAAGTAAGTCCTTCTACTTCCATATTTCCTATTTTGTGCTTTTAGAGTCAAACTCTCTGCAAGTCATGAGTATGTTGGTAACCCCCCAGACCTAGGTTATTAGGTGAATTATCCTGTACAACAGAACTGGTGAATCCGCTGGGGAAGCCTAGTCTGCTTTAGGTCTTTTTCTGTTTTCCTGATCAGTGTTTGCTTGAAGTCTGCTTGTGATTTTTATCCTGCTTCTTAATTACTTTAGCATTTGAAAGTCTTGGGTTTTTTCTCTGTTTTTGAGAAATTTTTATACCCATTCGTGGGTTGTCCTTCTGGACAGTCGTGAATTTTGAGTTGCATTCGCGGGTTGTTCCACTGAACAGTCGCGAATCATTCGCGACTTGCACTGCTTGACAGTCGCGAGTACTCCTGGAAACTAGGATTTCTGTGTGAAAGTTTGCTTGTTCTTTTTCCTGTTATAGGTCCTGTTTTCTGAGAATATTTTCTTTAAGAGTGTTGTAGAGTTGTTTGAATGTATTAGGTGATCACATATTAGTTCTTTTGAAAGCCCTTGAGTCCTTTTTTACTTGTTTTATTTACTGTTTGCATCTTGAAGTTTTTGGCCTGTTTGGGTTGTTGGTGAGAGTGCCTGAGTCTAGATCAATGATCAGGGTCTTAGACTCTGTCTTTCCAGTCTGATTTCTGTCAGTTATTGGTTTGCACTTGCCTATTTAAAGTCCGTTTTGATTTTGTGTCAATGCTTGCACCCAAGCTAGGGTCCTAGCCTACTTTTCTTGCTGGTCTTTTGGTCCTGTTTGCCTATTTACTTCAGCTTGTAGTTTTTATACAGTCCATAAGTATCAAGTTTACTCAAGCAGTGCATTTTAGATGCATAGTACTTTTTTTTGAGCATTTTTTAAAGTGGAAAACAAAACATAGTTAATCTTTTGCATTGTAATTTTTGCATAAAGTAGTGTTTGTTTCAGTTTCAAAATATTATCTCAGAAAAATACAAAAACATAGGCTAGTTTCTCTTATTAAGTGCTGTTAATTCATCAATACATATCTGAAAAAATGAAAAGAAGTTTATTTTATAGTGTTAGTTTGCTTTAAATGCACTTTTACTTTCATTTATTTTCTGCTGAGTCAAAACACCATAGAGTCCATCACTACCACTTCCTTTGAGTAAAGAACAGCCCTTAAAATTAACGCATAAATTTAAAATTTATTAGTAAGTTTTTATTTTTAGGTCCTTTCACCTACTAGCTTAGGCTATATTTGTGGGCTAGGGAGTGTAAACTTCCCACAAATTATAAACTCAGACGTAGTGGACCATTCATTAGGTAAATCCTTGGTTCTACCACTGTATCTGGGAAGCTCCTCTCAAACGGGAGTTAAGCACTAGGCCGCATGGAGGCTTGGACAGAGGGGATACCCCCCCGAATCCTTGTCAAAACGTAACCCAGGACTTTTATGCATCTGGGGATTCTGTCCTAGACAGAGTTTCGGGCTCAGCTACCTTGCCCATGCGTATGAGTTCGGCTGACGACTATCCCCCCAGACAGTAGGTATTGTCAAGGTAGCCTTAGTCTCTTGTATTTTTAGGGCTCATACCCAGGTAAACCGGAAGGTTATTTCTGGTTCACCTTGAACGGACTTGGAAGGTAACCCTTGTGGAAAGTGAAGGAGGGTGGTTGGGTGATTCCTCCGCTTGTGCCTAAGAACCCCTCCAGGATGCCAAGTAACTGTTCATCAACTTTCTTCAGGAAAGCATATCTTTATAGCCTGTTTTGATTGCTTGAGATTCTAGGATCTTTTTAGTGTGTGCTCTGTGGATTTGCTTGTGTTTAGTTGGCCTTAGGGTGTGATTAAGTCAAATTTTTAATTCTGGAGGACCAACTTGTTAGAAGGTCAAGAAGGTTAAGAAACCTTCCTCCTCTCACACCACTGGAAACTCCACCTTTACCCCAAAGGCGGAGATTAAGCACAGGTGGTTCTTTTGAACTAGTAGGAGTAAGTGAGGTTCTTGGTGAACCGGAATTAATAGCTAACTGCTTTGACTTTGACACAGTCGAGGTAGAGGAATTGCAAGCTGACAAGTTTGCAAGAAATTATAATACTCCCTTGACTGATTTGAACGATCCAGTGATCGTGCAGGTTAGGCCTTTTAGTTCACCAGTGCTAGGTGTACCTATAGGTAGAGCTATGTCTTCTGAGGGAGAAAGTTCATTTTTTTCACCTCAACCCTTTCGGTTGAAGGGGTACTACCTCCCCCGGTTAGTACCCCTAGATCTAGTTTACCTTCCACACCCTTAACTCTAGCAAGCCGGGTGGTCCAACCACCGGTTTACTAGAACATAGGAAGTATGTCTGGTGATATGGCTACTGGGATTCCTAGTATGCCTACAATTCCTTCTTCCTTCCCTTACACTACCCACAGTGGTCCGGTGGGATCCTCAGCCTTTGTCCAAGGATTCCCTTGGAATGGGGGGCACATACCCCCATCCAGTCCATACGTAGGCCCACCTCCTTCATATGTAGGAGTGCAGTTTGGCAGCAACACCTCTTACGGGCAAAGCTACCAAACCCCTATTTCGATTCCATACACGAGCTCTCCCTTCTCTTTGTTTAGTGGAGGGATACCTGCTCCAGTATTTCAGACCCCAACTTCTATGGGGACGGCCCGGACCACTTACACTGCACCTCCCACCCAAAATCTGGTGGCTTACGGATGGAATCCATTCCAAAGCAACCTTCCCACTTCACAACCGGTGTCTGGGGGAAACCCCACCTTTACCTATGGGAATTTGGGGGCTGGACCCTCTAATCCCCAAGTTGGCACATCTAGTGCACCAGTTAGGCCCAAAATTCCTTTTCTGGAAACTTTGAACTTGCCAGAATTATCCAAATTAATGAATGACCCGGTGAGACATGACCCCTTGTGGCCACCTGTTCCCACCAAACTGCCCTCGGACATCCCTAAGTTCGAAGGTAAGGCTGGTGAAGATATTGGGGCACATGCCACCACCTTCCATCTATGGTGTTCTTCCAACTCATTGAATGAAGATTCAGTGAGATTGAGGCTGTTCCATAGGACCTTGACAGGCATTGCAACAAAATGGTACATTGAGCTGCCTTCTGCTGCTTTTAGCAGTTTCTGGGACTTGGCTACCGCTTTCCTTAGCCACTTTCAGCTTCTATTCCATTACGACTTTGGAATGGACTTGTTGTCCACCTTTAGACAAAATAAGGCAACCCACATCTCAGATCATATCCAAGAGTGGACGAGTCGAAAGAGCCTTATCAAAGCTACCATCCCTCCTGAGTTTCTATTAGAATGGTTCGTTAAATCTTTATTAGCCTATATATCTAAGGATGTTTCCACATCAGGAGTGACTAGTGAGGAAGAAGCCATACTCAGGGCCCAGCAGTTGGACTTGATTTATTCACAGTCTAGGATTTTATATGAAATCATCCTTGAGGCACCAAGGCCTTCACATGAGGCAGAGAAACCCAAGCCTGGACCACATACCGATGGTGTGGTTGGGTCCGTAAACTCTCCCACTGTAAAGTCTTTGACAAAACAACTTCACCAATTGTCTGTCAAACAATCTATGACGGAGGAAGCAAAGGATGCCCCCTCCTCCCAAAGTGCAAATGTTTTTGCACAAACCTCTTCTAAGGGCAATCAGCAGCCCGACGGGAAGAAGAAGAAAGGTAAAAAGGGGGAGGGAAACCAAAATCAAAACAAGCCAAAGCCCGCAAACAATGCTGATGGGGGAAAAAAGGAAAAGAAGAAAGTCAAGTTCCCTTGTAAGTTGTGCCAAGGGGACCATCTTACTCATCTTTGGCCCCTCATGGAACAAGCTCAGAAGTTGTTACAAACCCAACCGCCGGCTGTCCTGAAGGATCCATTTCCCCAAGGGCAGAATTCTACTTCAGCTTCTACCGTAGCAGGGGGCAGTCAAACTGCTCCTGACCCTAATTATATCAACATGGTTAGATCCTCAACTTTGCTACAAAACAGGAACAAGAACTATGAGAAAGAGACCGATGAGAAGGGTAAAGCTGTAGTTGAATCTTCCAACCCTCTCACTATAGAGAAACCTGTGGAAATAATGCCAAAGATACCCAAAGGTGTCTTTAAGAAGACTTTGCATAACCCAAATGCCCGAGCTACTTCTAACTACTCGGTGGTTGAAGACTTGGCTCAGAATCCGTGTGTAATGTTAGCTTTGGAGGTGCTACAGAGCTGTCCTGCTCAACGGAATGCCCTCTTAGCAGCTCTAGGTAGCATGGACTCTTCGAGTCTCTTAGCAAAATTTAATCTCTCTGATGTTAAAATTCGCCTCCCTTATCATGTAGCTCTATCAATAGATGTTTTCCATGGTGGTAAGACCATTGGACGAGTGGTTGTTGATGAGGGAGCCTCTACTTGTGTTATGTCCCTGGCCTGTTGGAAAGCTCTTGGATCCCCAGAGCTGGTCCCATCAACCACTTTACTTACTAATTTTGATGGAAGGTCTTTCCATCCACATGGTATCCTACCAGCTTTCGAGATTAAGTTGGCTGGAAAAGCAGTCTCTGTTGAATTCGAAGTGATTGATGCTCCATTGGACTACAATTTGATTCTGGGTAGGAATTGGACTTATGCAATGTCTGTTGTTGCTTCTACTGTCTTTTGTGTTGTGGTTTTTCCGCATGAGGGCAAGCTGGTCACTGTTGACCAACTTGATTTTACTTTTAAAGGCCGCTTAGAGTCTAAAGATTCCACTGTACCATTGGTTGATCAGGCCAAACCTGCTGCACAGAGCTTGGGGGCTGGACTGTACGCATCATTGATGGGCACATTCGATATTCCAGCTCCAGTCCTTTATATCGGTTCTACTACTGTAGGGAAGTCCATTGATTCGGTGGTCGACAGGATTGATCCTTGGGTCCTCCCAACCCCTCAGGAACCGGAAGTGCCCTTATCTGCAGTGGAAGTGGTGTATCAAGCTATTACCCAAACCACTATAGATCCCATTCCAGATCCTCTTATAGTCTTGAATGATCTGGGAGAAGTTTATATGCCTGCATGGGCGGAAAAATCTTTACATTCCATAGATTTCTTAGACACTGTTTTACCTTCAGATGAAGCTATTCTCGAAGCTATGTGTTCACGTGATAAGATATGTGAGGATCTTCATCACCGATCTTATTTCCTTCTAGAGCTAAGCAAGATAGAAAACCAAGAGTTTCATGTGAGACTGTCGGATGATGTTGATACACCTGTCAACCCTTTACCTAGGGAGGGAGTGTTTGCCGAGGGGAATATGGCAAACATTTTCGCCACTATACCGATCAACATCTTTGTCAAGCCAGATGTCGTGGAAAATATCTATATAGGTGCAAAGTTCTCTCCGGAGGAGATTGCCATTTATACTGCCCTTTTCAAGGAATTCCGCGATATCTTTGCCTGGTCATATGAGGAGATGCCAGGTATCGATCCATCTATTGTTCAACATGAGATCCCAACCTATCCTAATGCTAAGCCGGTTCGGCAAAAATTACGCCCCGTGAACCTGCATAAAGCGGCAGCTGTGAAGGCAGAGGTAGAAAAGCTATTGAAAGCAGGTTTTATATATCCCGTTGCTTTAACTGAGTGGGTGTCCAACCCAGTTCCTGTTGATAAAAAGAAAAGGACTATTCACGTTTGTACGGACTTTTGAGACCTTAACAAAGCATGTCCCAAGGACAACTACCCTACACCGTTTATTAATCAAATCATAGATGCATGTGCGGGTAGTGAAGTATTCTCGTTTATGGATGGTTTTTCCGGCTACAATCAAATCCAAATCAAACCGGAAGACCAGCATAAAACTGCTTTTATTTGCCCTTGGGGTACATTCGCGTATAGAAAAATGACCTTTGGATTGAAAAATGCAGGGGCAACCTTTCAACGAGCCATGAACTTTGCTTTTCACGATATAAAATCCATTGTCGAGCCTTACCTGGATGATCTACCTGCTCATTCTCGCAAGAGGATCCAGCATCCAGATCATTTAAGGTTGATTTTTGAGAGATGCAGGTACTATAAAATTCACTTGAATCCCCACAAGTGTGTTTTCTGCGTCGAATCAGGTAGATTGATTGGATTCATTGTCTCTAGTAGGGGCATACAGGTGGATCCTTTAAAAGTCAAGGCCATTGTAAATCTACCTCCTCCTCATTCACTTAGGCAACTTCAGAGTCTACAAGGTAAGTCTAACTTCCTTCGACGTTTTATCGTTAATTATGCCAAGATCACAAAAGGTTTCATGCGCCTGCTTAAACAGGACACCCCATTTGTATGGGATGAAACTGCACAACTCCCGTTCGAGGCATTAAAGAAAGCCTTGTTGTCGGCTCCTTTATTACGCCCGCCAGATTACTCTAGGGATTTTTTATTATATTTGGCTGCGTCGGAGTCTACCATTGGGGTAGTGCTAGTTCAAGAGGATGACAAGCTTGTTGAGCATGTTGTCTATTATCTTAGCCACGTTCTGGTTGGTCCTGAGCTTAAGTACTCCCACGTCGAAAATTTAGCCTTAGCGGCTGTTTATGCGGTACAGAGGTTACGGCACTACATCTTACTGAGGACCACTACTGTAGCAGTGGATGTAAACCCTTTCCAATATGTTTTATCCCGACGCATTATTGGGGGAAAATTCAACAAGTGGATAGTCATTCTTCAAGAGTTTCCAATCCGCTAAATCCAAAAAGTCCTTAGTTTTTGCAGAGCTTATAGTAGAATTCCTTACGAAAGAAGATGTAGTGGTTCAAGATGACTCATTCCCAGATGAGCACATCTTCCTTGTATCCACCTCTGATCCTTGGTACGGAGATATCCTTATATATCTCCAGACTTTGAAGTATCCTACCGCTTACTCTAGAGAAGACCGACGCAAGCTATGTCTTCATGCTAAAAATTACCTCATAATAGGAGATACATTATATCGAAGAGGGGTAGATTCTGTCTTGCGTCGCTGCCTTACTCATGAGGAAGTGGAGATTGTCCTAAATGATTCCCATAGCAGAGCGTGTGGGGGTCATTTATCTAGGTTAGCAATGACCCAGAAGATATTACGTGCTAGGTATTTCTGGCCCACCATCTTTAAAGATTGTGTGGAATTTGTGAAACGCTGTCATCCATGTCAGCTTTACACCAGAAAAATGCGGTCACATCCTGCTCCCTTGTTTCCCGTCGTCTTGGTAGGCCCCTTCATGAAGTGGGGGATCGATTGTATGACATGCAACCTAGGATCGGCTGGGGGGCACAAATACATCATTGTCGCTGTCGACTATTTCACAAAATGGGCAGAGGCAATGCCTACTTTCAAAGATAATGGGGAAACAGCAGCTTACTTCATGTTTAATCAGATTATTGCTAGGTTTGGTATTCCCAAGGTGATTGTCACTGACCATGGCAGTCATTTTCAAAATCACATGATGACAGAGCTGACCACCATGCTCGGATTTCGACAAGAACATTCTTCTCCTTATTATCCGCAAGCAAATGATCAGGTTGAGGTTGTAAAAAAAACTTTGAAAACTATACTTAAACATACTATTGATGCAGCCCGTTCAAATTGGCACATCATGTTATATCCTGCTCTTTGGGCTTATCGAACCAATGTCAAAACCGCTACAGGTTTTTCCCCCTTCCAACTCGTTCACGGGGTGGAAGCTATTACGCCGATTGAATGCGAAATCCCATCTTTGCAGATAGCTATTCATGTGCTACCTGACACAACTGAGCTTGAAGAACGGTTGCTCCATTTAGAACACCTTGATGAGAAACGTAGAGATGCGTTGACTGCAAATCAGGCTCATAAGAATAGGGTTAAATCTCAATATGATAAAATGGTCAAACCTTTGGTTTTCTCTGAGGGGGAACTTGTCTTGCTCTTGGATCAAGATAAAGAACCCCTGGGGGCAGGTAAATTCAAGTCTATGTGGTTGGGACCCTATGTTTTTTCTAAAGTTTTGAGTAAAGGCACATATGAATTAGTGGATTATGATGGGAATAAGCTGCCTGAGCCTAGAAATGGGCTCTACCTGAAGAAGTACTATGCCTAGGCTTAGCACTTTTTCTTGTATATTAATGTATGTATTTTTATGTACATTAGGTCGTCAGTTTCATTTTTTATACTATCTACTGGTTGTTGCAGATGTCTTCCGAGATGTATGTAGGTTTTGCTGATGGCGCTAGCCATCACACTTGTAACCTGGCTTCGGCAGCATGGGTTATCTACTCCCCTTCAGGACAGCTTGTTGCCGCGGGTGGCGCTTGTCTAGGTCCTGCTTCCAATAATGTTGCTGAGTATAGGGCTATCATTGAGCTCCTATGGGATGCCTTGTCTCGAGGCATCACCCAACTTGAAGTCTGTTTGGATTCTCAGTTGGTTGTTTCCCAGCTCAATCGAGCTTACCAGGTGCATAATCCTACATTTTATGTCAGTTTATGCAAATACGTTTACTGGAAAGACATTTTGAAGTTATTACTTTTAATCACATTCCACGAAACCAAAATTCATTAACTGATGCATATGCTAACTATATTTTGGACTGGCATCTCACACACATTCCATAAAATATACAACAAATACATAAAGAACATTTGTAAATAAGCTGACAACCAAACACAAATATATATATATATATATGTAAATATTTGTTCATACATAGGATAGGTCAAGTCTGATCTGTAGATCCCATCATGTAAAAAATATACAAAAAGTGGATCAACATCCATCAAAATGCCTAAAACTAAGCCTGCCCGCCATGGCCACTGGGACCTCCTTGGTCCCCGTGATCTCTGTGCCCCCTGGCTTCCTCAGCCTCCTCGGCTTCGGCAGCCTCCACTACATCTCTATATACACATACTGCCCTGGCTACCCTTCTGAAAAGATGTAGCCAGACCGGTGGAACCCCAACTACGGACTCCTGCATAGCTACAGGAAGATGCTCTATCCGTATCGTAGGTACTCGCTCGGTCAGCCTGCCTAGCTTCACCTTGAGTACCATGATCAATCCTCGGTCTCCTCCTGCAATAGGACGTACAAAGGTACGTGGGTGCCCTACAGGGCGGACTGGTCCAATATCTGCATTTTGACACATAAAGAGGATTTAGACTTGTGCATATGTATATATCCTATCATTTGAAAATCCATAAAAATTTGATAATGATAAAAAATAAAAAATAACTTACCCATCTCTCCCCATGCTCCTCCTGGAGGGAGGACTAGGTCCGGATCACCTCGAAAATCTAACCCAGCGTATGGAAACTACTCCAACGCCAGCACCTGCCATTCCCACCATGCATAGAAATCATTGTCATACATGCTATGTACAACATCTCCTCCTCCTTGACAGAGGAAGATATCTCCCCACCTGCTCAGCCTCGGCTGACATGGATGTGTCACCTGTAAGGGTATCGCAGGGCTCATAGCTGGCACCCTCTCAAAGAAGAATTCTACCAATATACTAGCATAGCCAAAGTTCTTCCGTCTCCCCCTCCTACAGTTGGATAATTGCCTCCTCATGATGGGGGCAATCCCTGTACACCAATCAAAGAGTGTGCCTCTAAAGCAGTCCATCGCCACTCTCATCTGAGTCCTGGTGGCCATGTGTAATCCTGCTGACCCTGAAAGTCTCACTATAGTACTGGCTAATACCTATAATGCAAGATACTGAATATCTGCTATGAGAATGCTGCTGCCTTTATTTTGAGTACCCGGCCTGCAGAATACATCGACATAGTTCTGGACACTCAAGGGGTCCCCACCCTTACCAGTGCCCTTCAGGTTCACCGGTGCTCCTCGATGTGATAACCCGGTTATGAAGTAGATGTCCTGTGTGGTAAGATCCAAACTCTCACCCTAGATATTGAACATCCCCAGGTCATGGTCCCAGTAATGGACTAAGAACTCTAATATGCGGACATTGGCCTGCATAGGTGATGTGCAAAAGAACTTGAGGAGCCCACTATTCCGCAATGCTTGGATGGTTGGCGGGATTTGGAGAGCCACTTGGTCCATCATCTCATGTTCCCTCTCCCTCCACTCCAGCACCATGTTTTCCCTGACAAATAAACATAGTTCAACTCAGTATTTCACCATAAAAATTTAAAAATTTTGACCATTTTTTAAGTTTTTATCCTTTGCGCAGCATGCGCGACTGTCCATTGGGACAAGTCGCGAGTCATTCGTGACTTTCCTATGCAGCAAGTCACGCATGAAACGCGTAATCGCAGCTTTCATGCGTAGCAACCCGCGAATACATTTTGCTATCTTTTATGTTGATGAAATAAACTGAATTGACCATCAATTTTAAAATTTGTTTGGATGAAAATGAAGAGCTTAGGGTGTAGAGTTACCTGAAGCTGATGGATCTGAATTTCGACGGTCCAATTGTCCACGGCAAGTAATCAAAGATAGAGGGTAAACTTTCCTTTTTTGGCTCAAAAAGTGCAAATGGTAAGAAATGATTTGATTTTCAAACTATTAATAGAAAAAATATTTCGTAAAGTGGGTCTTTCTCTATAGTTTGAAATGTTAATTGCTTAATATTACCCCTTTTGTGCCTTAGAACAGGTTTACCTACTTTTACAAAGTGTTGATGCTTCTATAGGGTGGTTTTTGCCCATTCCAACACTTGTTGGCATCTTATTACTCCACATTAACCTTAGTACTCAACATTTTTGCCACGGACTATGGTATTTTAAGCCATTAGTCCCTTGTCTCTACCATTGTTCTTCCGTGGCTAGGATCCCTTTTCATGAGTATCATTCTTATATGCCATTGCCATCCTTTGATACTCATTTCCATCACTGTTTCAAGCCCAGGGGTTTCCTCATAGCTATTTTTCACGCCAAATAGAGCTTCTTATGAATCTCTCTTTACAAGCTATCCCTTTATAGGACTCCCCTCCCTTATGGAGTTTCTTTAGGCCCAGGTCTGACTCCTTCAAAACAGACTTGACTGTCGAGTTATCTCGTCCTTTCAAGCTCATTAAGAATATGTGAATGGGCATTCTCATTGGTGGTAGGTTATCTCTTTCTTGGACCATGCGGAATAATACGAGAAAGGATCACTCTCTTTTCTTCGGAATTGAGAAGAGTATTCTCAGGTATAGGTTTATCACTTTTTCGGACCTGAGGGACTAAATTTACGGAAAAGGAACACCCGATTTGAGCTTAGTTTTCTCTTTTTCATGCTCTGGACCCAAACATGAAAAAGATTCTGAGTGTACTTTGTGTCTTTGTCATGCTCGTTAAACACTCAAGAACAAAGCAATGAGTTTATTGTTGTAAGCCCCATTTCTCGTAACCAAATGGATCTTTCTGATTGATCTTGTTTTCCTTCACACTCGTAAAACTCAAGCTATTTTATGCTATTATGGAAGGAGCATTGGGTTGGTGGTAATTTAACCTTTTTCGGACCTTCCTGACTAAGTACGAAAAATGTTCACCTTTTCATCTTCGGAAGTTAAGAGAGTTCTTTTGTGGTTTGTTTTATACTTTTTCGGCCTCAAGAGACTAAATTGGACGAAAAAGGACCCCCCTGGAGTCTTCTTTGGCATTTTCAGACTCTCTAAATGTGAAAATACCACATGAGCATGTACTAGTTCGGGCTCATTAAATCCACGGATCAGTGTATCAAGCATTATTTTCCCATCTCTTCAAGCTTGTTAAAAAATGAAGAGGGCACCGAGTTGGCTTTCCTAGACTCATTAAAACTTAACAGGGAAGGTAAGGAAGAAGTTTTCTCTTGTTTTCGGTAATGGAAGCATGTCATCCTTGAACATAGCACTCTTTTCTTTCCGATATCCATGTTTCGGTATACACTTGTGTTTAGCTATCACTTTGAGTTTTGACTCCTCCTCTTGTCCATTATACCTGGGGAATCTGATCATGTCTCCTACATGACAGATAAGTCTAGTTGTTATATCTATCCATTGTATGCTGCCTTGGGTCATCTCTGTGTCGTGCTCATTGTTCAAGGATTATACCTAATGTCTAATCTATCACCTGATCCCATCACGGTTATATCTGTTATCCATTTACTTGTGTCTCCTTTCTTTTTTCCCGGTTCCTAGTCACTCTTGTGATCCGTTGGAGGATCTATTGCCTTCCCTATCATAGTATGGTTCCGTTTCAATACTTCCTGATGACGACGACCTAGAGTTTTGACGATGGTACCTCTGGATTCACTTTCATCATTGGTGAACTCCTTTGCTTTAGTTGTCAATTATCATCTATTGGTTGATAAACTGTTGAATCCTTTCCATGTTCAACTTCAGCTTACCCTTATTCACATGGTTTGGATTGTACTGGTTCTTTGGGGTCTTTATGAAGACCTTAGTTCCTCATTCATGAACTAAGTTGCACAAGACTATGTTCCATTTCTATATCCGGCTTCCAGATCTTTGAAGACTCATCAATATTGTATTGTGGCTTTGCTCCACCTTTGTAAATACGTGGTTTTTACCCATATCATATGATGTACTCAAATATTGTAAAGGAGCTAGTGTTCCAGTAAATTGAACATAACATCCTCATATGTAACTTTGTATATGATATTTATTTGTTTCAGGTACTCCTTCTGCTCCACTGGATTTCTGAGTTCTCTCCAGAGTTAACTATTATAATTTATTTCAGCCATCATTCCCCTCTGACCTCACACATTAGGGGGCATCTGTTATACACCTGAATGGCACCTCTCCATCCGAGTGCTGATATCCCTCATGTCGGCACATAAAAGGACACTTATGGATTGAGGTTTCCCATATTCACTATACCTTGGCTTATGATGAAGTACATGCCCTATATACCCAGCTGGTTACTTTGCCATTTTGCCATGTTGAGTTGTATTCGTGACTCTCTATATTGACAACTCGCACATCATTCGCGAGTCTCTTATACAGCAAGTCGTGAATCCATGAATTCGCGGGTTGCTCTTCTATATAGTCATGAATCATTCATGGGTTGCTCTACTACAGACCCGCGAATGGTTCCCTCAACATTAAAACATAAAACCACGCGCTAATGGAAGATTAGTTTACTCATTTAACTTAATCTTCTTAACTGCCACAACCTCTCTAACGTTCGAGAACTTCCTCATTTCATCCATATAAATAGAGGCCTTGGGGAGGGTGTTGGATATACATACTTGGAGAGCAAAGTTATGCTGGTGGATTGTCTACAAAAATATTTGGAGCAGAGAAACTCAGAGTCCTTTGGTGACAGAGGAGTCCTTGTTCAGACATTGGGTTGTAACCTAAACTCTTTCTATTATTGTTAATAAAGATATTACTTCTTCCATATGTGTTTCATATCTTGTATATTGGTAAATGTTTACATTTCAATATAATATGTGATTTGCCTAACCTGCATCTATATATATAAATCATCTTGTATCTGGAAGAGTGTTTATTAACAGGTGAAGGAGGAACTATCCTGGAGACTTTGGAAGTGGACCAGAGAGGGAGAAGATAGCAAGGATTGGCCTTATTTTAATACAAGTAAGTCCTTCTACTTCCCTATTTCCTATTCTGTGCTTTTAGAGTCAAACTGTCTGCAAGTCATGAGTATGTTGGTAACCCCCCAGACCTACGTTATTAGGTGAATTATCTTGTACAACATCAGTCTCGTAAAGTTAATGATGAAGGACCATTTTCTGGGAACGAACCCCTCCTTTCTCAGGTTTTTAAAACATATGGAAATGGACTCATCGCTTGATGAGCTATATCAAGTGTTTGTAACCCTTTTCCAGTTCGTTAAAAAGGAAAGAGGTACTCATCAATCATGATGGATAAATTAGAGAAATAATTTGTATTTTGTTATGGCACTACATAGTCACTCTTGAACATGGCACTCATTTGTGTATGCATTCAGTACTTTGGTAATCCTTTTGTCTTTGAGTCCTACTAATTCCTAGAGTATTGTTACTTCTTTGAGTTGTCGAAGAATACTCTCACCGTTAGTTGCATTGGGGGATTGGTATCATTCTCATGTCAATACTTCCAAGCCATTCCATGCTTATGTTCAAGAGAATTTTGGTCATCTGTTCAATGTCTACAGTCAGTTTACCTTCTATCATGTTGGTCATCCCTGATTCACTCTCGTACATCACTATGTTGTCCAGTTTAATACAAAACATCTTTGATCATGTTTCATGTCGATGATGGGGGATTCATCATGGTACTCCTTCGATGAGTTTATTCATGTCAACTTCAACTCCTAATCCAAGAATTTGACTTAGAAACCAAGACAAGTACCATGGGCCTACATGCCTCAATGGCAAGTTACCTCGCTTTCAACATGAGTTTACATCATTGGCTCTTGATTGAAAGATCTCATCGAGTGTTCGACTCCAAGTCCTTTATTCACATTTGATGGTATGTACTAAGATACCTTGGGAGTCTAGAGTCATTTTGAGTGCCTTGAGACTTGTAGTCATCAGTGGCAGGTTCTCTCACCATCGACAGTTTCTTGGGAATACATCAATGTCCCCTAATCGATGGATCCTTTCAAGTGTTCGACCTCAACACATTTATTCACACTTGTTAGTTTTCACTCTAGTACCTTGATTCCCATTTTCATTATCGGTGGGTGATCTCGCGTCTGTTAACGGTATACATTAATGACCGGTAATCAGACGATGGAGTACTATGTTCGACCTTGACACCTATATTCGCATAGTAGGACATGTACTCGTAGCGGTTTGTGTAGAATACCTTCCATATTGGTGGCATCTCTTATATGCAACCTCCTTGATCGTGCCAGTGTTCATGAGATTTCGGCTCTCGTGACTTGATTCCAGTGTATGTCAGATATTTCCAGACACTATGGAGATCTTGATCTATTGTATATCTTCAGCCATTTTGGAGATCATGGTCCTTTGTATATCTTCATCATGGAGATTTTGATCTATGTATATTGTACGCGGCGATGACCACATATGTGATATCATGTATCATGCCTATTCATGGCCATTGTACTCTTATGTATCCGGGACTGCTATATGTACTTGCAGTTATTTGCAGAGTTGTATTATGGTACTATGCTGATCGGGTGGCTGGTATTCCATTTGGGATCCTTCATCACTCCACTTTTGGGATGGAATTATAATGTATTTTGGCCATCATATGACCCCTCTGAACTCACACATTAGGGGGAATCTGTTATAGCGGATTTCACTACTCTAGGTGAATCACACTTTGTATGGCCTTCCCCTGTCTCGCTGCAGACTCCTTAGACCCTATGGACCACTTTTTGTCCTTTGATGTTTCCTTGATCATCCCTAAAAACACATGAAAAATGCTATATGCGACTTTTAACCATATAAGCACGTACATACACGGGTTTGACCAATAAAAACATGTACATCGGGATGTGTGCATAATCCAAATCCTTTTGGAGTTTTCCTTGACATGGATTCAACTCATTTGACTCCTGGCCTTCCATATGCCTTGAGATCGCTTGGATTCAACCTTTCATTACCCCTTTGAAAAGCTATATAAGGAACCCCTTGGTACATTGAAGGCATAAGAGAGAATTGAGAGCAATGAAACTATAGTCCATTGTTGCCAGAACTTATGCTTGAGTCTGCATCCATTTGTCCCTTGGAGGACTTTTGTGTTCTTCCCAAGCTTACCTTTTGCTTGTGAGCTTGCTATCGAGAGATGGAGGATTGAAGTGGTGGAGGCCCAAGTGGGGGATTTAGTTTCTTTGGTTCACAGACGTGTCGTCAGAGGTTGTATCTTGTAATCTCTAATTTATATTAATAGAAATATCTTTTCCTGTCCAATGATGTGTATTTGAATGAATATTTTATCCATGGGATTATGTCAAATGCTTTTACATTATTGATTATATATGCTAGAATAGATCTAACACCATGATATATAGAATACTTGTATTGTTTACTTGTTGTTGAGGAAGTAATATAGCAATTCAAGCTGAAGATTGGAAAGCTCAACGGGGATCTACTTCAACTGTCCAGAATAAGGTATGAGGTCTGATCCTTTAGTGTTAGACATTTTGTTTCTATTGCATATTAGGAAAGATTGATTTCTGGAGTCAAACTGTCTGTTGTGGTACCCCAATCCATAGGAATTTCTCTCCGTAACAGAATTGGCGACTCCAGAAATCAATCTTTCCCAATATGCAATAGAAATAAAATGTCTAACACTAAAGGATCAAACCTCATACCTTATTCCCGACGGTTGAAGTAGATTCCTGTTGAGCTTTCCAATCTTCAACTTGAATTGCTATATTACTTCCTCAACAACAAGTAAAAAATACAAGCATTCTATGTATCATGGTGTTAGATCTATTCTAGCATATATAATCAATAATGTAAAAGAATTTGACATAATCCCATGGATAAAATATTCATTCAAATACACATCATTGGACAGGAAAATATATTTTTATTAATATAAATCAGAGATTACAAGAAACAACCTCTGACGGCACGTCTGCGAACCAGAGAAACTGAATCCCCCACTTGGGCCTCCACCACTTCAATTCTCCATCTCTCAATAGCAAGCTCACAAGAAAAGGGCAAGCTTGGGAAGAACACAAAAGTGCTCCAAGGGATAAAGGGATGCAGACTCAAGCATAAGTTCTGGAAACAATGGACTATAACTTCGTTGCTCTCAATTCTCTCTTATGCCTTCGATGTACCAAGGGGTTCCTTATATAGCTTTTCAAAGGGGTAATGAAAGGTCGAATCTGAGTGATCTCAAGGCATATGGAAGGACAGGAATCAAATGAGTCAGATCCATGTCAAGGAAAACTCCAAAAGGATTTGGATTATGCACACATCTCGATGTATGCGGTTTTATTGGTCAAACCCGCATATGTACGCACTTATATGGTTAAAAGTCACGTATAACATTTTTCATGTGTTTTTAGGGATGATCAAGGAAACATCAAAGGACAAAAAGTGGTCCATAGGGTCTAAGGAGTCTGCAGCGGGACAAGGGAAGGCCATACAAAGTGTGATTCACCTAGAGTGGTGAAATCCACTATAACAACATGCACCCTTGGGATTCTTTCATAGTCCTCGCTTCCAACGATACCTATATTCAAACATTGAATGAATTCAGATGTTTAGTTTATTCTCATCAATTTTTATCTCTTAAAAAAGATGTTGAAAAATCATAACCAAATCATGTACACATGTATATTCATAAGCAAGAAATTGCAAAATAATCGAATACTTATCTGTATTGTGCATTCCCTCGTTGGTCCATAGGATCTTGCTTCACTTTCCAAGCCTTGGGATCTCCTATGGACTTGGATGTTAGGTCAGCACGTAGGCTACTTCACAACATCCTTTTATATATATCAAGCACAGTCAAGCCAACCTACAGTTGGGTTTATCAGACCGTCCAACCAAGCCAATATACAATTGGGTTTATCAGGCTGCACCCAATCAAGCCAATACACTACTGGGTTAATCAGGCTACTCATCCAAGCCAGCTAATAGTTGGGTTTATCATACTATAGGTAGTCAAGCCAACACTATACCATTTCCACAATTTCCACAACATCAAATAATTACACAATCAATCCAACCTTCAGTTGGATTTATCAGACCATCAACAAATCACCTGTACTTATATCAAGAATACACATATATCAACAATGCACTTATATCCACAACCAATCAACCAAGACAACCCAGTTGGGTTTATCAGGCCATAAACAATAACACATGCACTTATATCAACAATAAACAACCATTTCTAGGTCCAGGATCTACTATGGATCCCCAGGCATATACTAGCTCAACATCTCCTTCCAGTACATCTTTATGACGACTGGGAAGGAAACTTTATCATTACCATTTCTAGGTTTCATTTCTAGCAGTGAGCTCTAATTCTACTACCCCATACAACACAAGAAACCACCTCCTTCTCTGCTCTTCAGTCCCTCGAGAATGTCTCTTTCTCTGTGCTCTTCAGTAGGAGGTAGGATGAGCCCAAGCCATAGTCCATTTTGTGTGCAACACCAGACTACATCTGTTTAGCCTGACAATAGATGCAATATAAGCAACTCATCAACATTATTGTTCTAAAATTGGAATCACATTTCATATCATTCACTATGAAGTATTGAGACACCAGGAGTGTGTCCACCCCCTAGGGTGTAATCAATATTGAAAACCCTTTAATGATCCGACATCGGGAAAGTGTGCACCCATTTCTGATGTGAACCATGTAGGCCCTATTCATACTCAAGCAATCTGCCATAATGGAAATAAAATCGAAACATGCTCTGCATATTGAATTTAACAATTTGACATGCATATTCTTAGCTAGGGTCAGAGAACACTTATCCATTTGTAGAGGCAGTATTCCTTCATTAAGTAAGAATGGGGGCTCACTTCTCTAAGTTGATAGTCCCTCGGTTTGCCATCCCAACTCCTCTTTTCATTTGGTATCCACCGATGTCTTACCGACATAATCTATAACATCTCACTCATGTTGCTTACCAAACATGTAGTGCAGATGAGACATTTCCAAAATGTACAATGGAGTTTCATTCGAAACCCATTTCCAAGATAGGGGAGAAATTCCCCATAGATTCTAGCTCCTTCAGGCCATCACACATGGTCTTCATGCAATGTGTACCCCTGGCACATTCATCAAGTAGCCAAATAATCAATCATTATCTAATAATACAATCCAAATTGATTGTTCCATACCAATAAATGACATTAGTAATTAAATTCAATAGGAATTTGCAACTTTGTCTACTACATAATTGATTTGCTTGGCAATGAGGTGATCCTCATTTGTGGGTCTCTTGTAAGCAGCACCACTATGCCCATTATAGTTTTATGCTTACTAGCATAACATGAATACCCACTTACAATGTGTCCTCCTGACACAATTCTATGCAAGCCAATAATTATTAGTAGTTGTCAACAATTTCTCAAATCCGAATTCACAAATTCAAATTTGACAACTCATTACACATACAAAATAGTTTCACAACCATGAGACTCTTCTCATGAGGTTTGGCTCTTTCACATGGTATATTCCAGCGTTTTTCATGGTCTTACTCACATTGCCATGCCCCAAGCAATCTACCTGAAACCTGAACTTCAATCAGCCCAAAACTTGGTAAGTCTTGATGCATATAACTTTTTCCATTGCTGCAACAATCACTGAAGCATTTTCAGAATTATAAAACTCAAATAATTTCAGCTGTTAGCATATCAATATTACCAAAAACCATTTACTTCATGCAATCATTATCATACTTTAAATTACAGGGTACAGTCACATCATTTATGCAATTTAAATGAAATGTTTAGATACTCCTTACTTCACAAGCGTATCATTTGTACCACCTTGCCCTTCCATAGAGCATTTCCGGAAGCCAATTGATCATGACTACCCTCTTCAGGCACTTACTATCCTGCATTCATAGCAGCTCTTGAAATGGTTCCAGAATTGTCATCAATTCATCATTTCAGCCATTAGTTATTCATAATAACTCATGCACTATCTCTATGCATTCATGCATTGCATCGCAATATTTGCACCCATACTTATGTATGCATATCTACAACATTTACTCATACTTTTCATATGCATCCATTCAATGCATAACTACAAGATTTATAAAATATTTTAATGCATACCCACTCAATGCTACCTTGCATTGACTTAGGAATACTATACATTCAAACATACCATGCATGGCCTAACCATGACTACTTCATATAGGATGCATGACTATAATTAAGATCATCAGTGCTTACTTTCCTTCAGCTACTAATATCATAACAACATAATACATGCATGACACCTTTCTCTATGAATGTAGTATAAAATTCGAATACCCACATGGTATGAGACCTCTTGCTTTTACCACTCCATGCAATTGTCATAATTAAACTCTTACTGTCATGGGTCCTACTTACACCCTTGACATTACCAGTTTGGTTGGTCCTTTGCACGAGATTGCAGAATTTGCTCACCAAATTTTGATTCTAAACTTGTTGCCTTATCCCTTTCTCCATAGGGTTGCTAGTCACATTCGTCAGCATCAACAACATATTCAGCCATGTTCATGTTGTCGTTGGTTTTTTTTCCACTAATGCCAACACCAATGCAATAATTAGTGGCTCATTATGAATGTATAATTCTCACTATTTTTACCAACATGTAATGTCCTATGCATGCAAGGCATATCCTCATACATTTCATGTACAAAACTTGTAATCACAATTAGCAAGACAAATTTCCCTTTTCAAGTCCGTCATCCTTGCATGGAACTCCTCTTCCACACAAAAGTTGGTTTGACTTCATGGTCTTGCTACCTCTAGGCATGTAATTCTTGGATTGTTCATATTGATAGCAACACATTTATCTTTCAAGCAATCACTATCACTTTGTTGCTACACACTCGAATTCTGGTGACTCTCCCTTGTTCCCTGCTGGATAAGCTTTCCAATGCATATCCACATGCTTCACTCTGACCTCGGGTGTGAAAACCACACCACTTCAAAAATGACACTTTTTACCAAATGTATTCTGGTCTGAAATGTCAACTTCATCCACTTGGAACTCTCTTCCTTTTCAACCTTGAAACTACTGAGAAACCCAATGAGAAATTCATTGCAAAACCCTAATTTTTTTTCTTTGGTCAAAATCGGGTCTCATCCCAACTATTTTTCCAACGTTTTGGACCCTTAGTGGACTAGTATTCTGACACTTTGGCGACCTAGATGACTAAATTCTCTGGCGCTCATTGGGGGCCCCATCAGCTTTAGGTTTCCATTGTATCGACGGTTCCCTCGACTATATTTCTCCGATGTAAGCTTTTCGAATGGAATCGACGATGCCAAGGACTGTTCATTGGGTCTCTTTTCCACCATCTTTCCAGTGTTTTGGTGACCAGATCCACTCACTTTCTCCATGGTTCATTGGCGGTTTGTTCACCTGTTCCCTTCCGATGTGTCGGACTTGTAGTGGTCTAAGCTTTCAATCTGCATCAGTGATCGGATCCCCTACACATCGGACGACTAGTTCTCTAGGATTCCGCAATGGTGGTTCACCAACCGTTAATATATTTCGATCGATGGTCTCTTCAACTATAATTCTCTGATCGACGGTCAGAACAACTGTCTGTCGAGAGGGTAGGCCACTAAATGGCCACAATGGTGGATGCATGAATGACTAATTTTTTTTCGATTGACTCTCCGATCTTCTAATATTTTCCAATCACGTCTATCGGCGGTCTGATCCTCTAAACTCTGTTGATGTTTGCCACCACATCGACGATCCAAACAACTAAGTTTTGCCGATGTCTCTAGTACTTGGACAATTTTTTCAGAAAATTTTCTTCCCGGAAAATCTTCTTTCCTTGTCCATCGCATTGGCCGTTTCAACAACTGTATTTCTCGCAGTATCTCCACTCGGGTACGCTAACATTGGGTGGTTAGTCTTCTAAGTAGCCACAATGGTGGATGCATCATTAGATAATCTCTTCCAATGTAGTTCATCGGCGGTTCCATCATTTATCCATCAACGATGAATTCAACTAATCATCACCGATCACCGATGATTTCATGGCTTAGAAACTTTTTCTAAATTTTCTCTCTGCCATTGCCATTGTCGGTTCAACCCAATATTCTCTTTGTTCTTCCACCGATGTTTCGGCAGTCCAAACAACTAACTGTCACTGATCAATCTATTAACCTCCATTGACGTGTCATCGGTGATCCTTTCATCTTAGTGGCACCGATTGCCAATGATTTTATTGCCTTAGAAAAATCTTCAAATTTTTTCTCTCTGTCGTCGTTGTCGGGGGTCCAACCAATTATCATCTTTTTTTTTCTGCCAACATTTTTGTGCTCACGTCCTCTAAGTTTCACTGATGGCCAAGTCTGTATTGGGAAGCCTTGCAACTAGATTTTCGCGGCATCGAAAAGGCTTCCCACTAAGTCTTCCGATGCGCCGACGATCTGAGACTTATAAAATTTTTCTAAAAAAATTTCTTTGATGTGCTTTCTACCGCTTCATCGGCTCAATCGTCTCCTATTATTTTTTGATCGACGATAGTTAACATCGGAGGTTCTTTCAGCTAAGTGGAGTCGGCGTTTCGATGGTCTTCGGCTGATCTCCACCGAAACTGCGGTTCCCACATCCTCTATCCTCTGTCGATGGCTGACAAACCTTAGCAAAATTGTGAAATCTTATACTGGCTGTCCTCCATTGGGTGGTCATTAGAATAACTATTTTTTTGTGTCAGAGGACCTTCGCACTTAGTCCTCTGATGGGCTAACGGTTCCAATACTTAGAGAAATTTTTCAAATTTATCAGAATTCTCCTGTCATGTGCAGATTCCTTCTGATTTCTGCTGGGTAGAAGGAAAATTGCCTTTGCTAGCTGATATTTCATGCCCCATTCAGGCCAATGCTGCAACCTTTACTTTGATACCATTCTGCAATGTCCTCGACCCTCTGACCGACGAAGAGGATGCTACCAAACCTTCAAACATTCGGGAAACTAGCCCCATGAACATGAACATACATAAAATGCTGAAATAAGATTCTTAGAACATAAAACATGCTAAGATGCATACTCATTCACATACACAGTGGAAGCAAACATACATTCAGGCATTCAACATGTTCATCATAGTTCATTAGCCATCAAATATAATTGCAGAGTTGAAATAGACAAGGATACTTATCTCATGAAGAACTTGCCCTGGAACCAGCTACGTCGCAGCAACGTTCCACCCAACTATAGGCTAGTGTGCTCATAAATATCTCAAAAACACTGCCACCCCTGAGCTGGGCATGATTCCCCAAGGAATAAGGGACTAAATAGGCTTACACATAACCAAGGTACACAAATCATCCAAGCCCACATAGTAAGGCTTATCAGGATATCAAGGAGCTGGGAGAAGCTAAATGCTAAGCTGGTGAGCTCATGGAAGAGCTAAGGATTCCTGCACCAGAGCTATCCTAACCTCTAAGACACCCACACACACCTAACACCAGGAATTAGTCCCTTCTCTGCTTCACAGTCCCTCAGGCCCTGACTTCCCTTGCCAGTGCTCTTTCGGGGTTGTGGAGAAGAAATATATCCATCTAAATTTGTCTATGTGGCTCCCCAAACCCAGGTTTCTCAAGCATACCTAGCCTTCAATCCCACTCCACACAGTCCAAGGACCAACCACTGCATGCATGCAACAAAACCAACAATTACAACCTTGACAGGGGAAAACAATCCCTGAGTTGTTATTGGCCCTATCATGGCCAAAACAACTCAATGTCAACCTACATCAGCTCAAAATGTGAAATATAACACTATCACAAACAATGGGGGAAAAACCACAGCAAACCACCAAATCAGGGAAAGAACCACAGCCCTTGGTTCACGATGAAGTAACAGGACATTACATAGTCCAGGCACAACCAACAAATGTGGAAAAACAATGGTCCCTTCTAAACAATGAATCCATGACACATTTACACACTTGGAAATGGGGGAGTAAAATACAGGCTCTCTGTGTAATCAAGAGGGAAACATCTCACAAAGGAAACCATAGAAAACATCTCACAGTCTAACAATGGAGAAAAGGAAAATGATTCTCTGCCCAGATCGGAGGAAGAACTGATCCACAGACCAGCAATCCGTGAGAGAATGGAGAATGACCCCCCACACCTAGAATTGTGGATCATTTTAAATCCCCTCTACATGAGGAATGAACAACCAATTATGGAGAGAGTGGAAAAAACTGATCGGGCATCCCAAACGGCACGTGAGGAAACCACTCCTAGTCTGTGCGGGTGACTGAACCAGCTGGTGGAGAGTGCGTGGGGGAAAAACTACCACCCACCACTACCCAACATTAACTTTCCAACTAACATCAGGTCTTTTAATGGTTGACACATGGATTTTCCCCATAGGCTCATGGTTTAACATTCCCCCCCCCCTTAACCTTAGGAAATCATTCCCTTTTCATTAATGTTGCACCGTCGCAACTGGTTGTAGGTTTTTTATTAGTTTTTTATGTTTACATGATGCCAGAACTATAAGGTGCCGGATTGAATGATGTACCATCGACAACGATCCCAATTGCCGAAACATAACACAACCAAATCGATGGTGGGGCTTTTGCCTTTAGCTCCTCACCATGATTAATTACAATATATACATCATGTACCTTTAATTCAAACGGGGTCAAAACCCGACTGTTACATTAGAAAACTTCACTTCTGTAAGAGACTTGGTGAAGATGTCTGCAACTTGATCATTTGTAGAGAAATAGAGCATTTCAAGAACATGATCATGAACAAGATTTCTGATGAAGTGCATGTGTAGCTCAATGTGTTTGCTGCATTGATGTAGAAATGGATCTTGGAAATCTTGATGGCACTTTAATTGTCGCACCAAAGTGGAGTAGGCTGCTACTGCTTGAATCCAAACTCTGAAAGGATCTATCGAATCCATAAAGCTTCCTGATTGGCATTAACTACAACTCGATATTCTGCTTCTGCTAAAGAAAGAGAAAGAGATTGTTGTTTCTTACGAGCCTAAGTGACAGGTCCAAATCCCAGACTGAAAACATAACCTGCAGTAGACTTTCAATCATAAGGATCGTCGGCCCAATCTGAAACAGTGAAACCAATCAACAAAGGTTTCCCCCATGTACTGTAATGAATACCAAACTGAATTGTACCTCGAATATATCGAAGTATTCCTTTTGTTGCTTTCTAGTGAATTTCATGAGGTGTTTGCATATAACGGGAAACATGACCAACGAAAAAGGAAAGGTCAAGACAGGAATGAGTCAAGTATAAGTGACTACCAACCAGCTGACGATACAAGGTGGCATCTACTTCAGGGGAAGTACAAGTGGTAGAAATTTTGACTCTAGACTGGAAGGGAGAAGGGGCTGGTTTACAATATTCCATGTGAAAGCGATGAAGAAGGTCACAAGCATACTTAGATTGGGAAAGAAATATTCCTTCTTTGGTTTGCAAGACTTGGAGACCAAGAAAATAATGCAAATGTCCTAAGTCTGACATTTCAAAATTTTGCTCAAGACTAGATTTCACATGTGTTAAAGATTTAGGGTCACTACCAGTAAGGATAAGATCATCAACATAAAGAACAAGTATTATGAGATGGTTTCTTACTTTCTTGGTAAAGACATTGGGGTCAGAATGACATCTAGAAAAACCAGTGTCAAGGAGAAAGCTATCCATTTTGGCATACCAAGCTCTAGGAGCTTGCTTAAGACCATATAAGGATTTCTTAAGGAGATAGACAAGGCTATAGTTATCCTGAACATATCCAAGAGGTTGTTCGATGTAAATTTCCTCCTTTAAATCACCATGTAAAAAGGAAGACTTGACATCCATTTGATGGACTTCCCAATTATGTAAGGCTGCAAGGGAAATAACAAGGCGGATGGAGTTCATTTTTATGACAGGAGCAAAGGTTTCATTGTAGTCAATCCCTTCAACTTGGGAAAAAACTTTGGCAACTAAGCTTGCCTTAAGTATTTCAACACTTCCATCTAATGCATACTTAGTTCTGTAGACCCATTTACATCTAACACGTTTTCTTCCTTTTGGAAGAGGAACAAGATCCCGAGTATCGTTCGCCATTAAGGAAGGATATTCTTCATCCATAGCTACATCCCAATCTGGATTTATTGAAGCTTTTGCAAAAGTTTCTAGATCATGATTCTCGAAAACTTGATCCAAAAGAGAGGAGGCTTGCTAAAGCTGAGAACGTGTTCGATGTTGATCTCTAGGATCACCGAAAATATCACCAGCTGCTTCACATGTTGAACAGACCCATAGAGGAAGCATTGGTGCTGGTTCAATTGGTGGAACATGAGTAGGCAGAGGTGGATTTTCATCCTCATTGTCATCATCAGAAATTGGAATTGGAAACCCGTCAAGAAAGTTGGAAGGAGAAGAAGGCACATTCACCGAATCAGGCTTGCAAGCCAAAGATGGCACACATGCCAAGTTAGGCTCGCAGGCCAAGAGATTTTCATCAAATTTAACATCTCTTCTTATGATTATATCATGAGAATGTGGCTGAAGAAGCCTATAACCTTTTACATCTTCAGAATATCCAACAAATATGCACTTTTCACTTTTAGGCTCTAATGCTTTTCATTTTTCATCTGGAATGTGAGCCCATGCTTCACAACCAAACACACAAAAGTGACTTACATCTGGTTTAATTTTACTCCATGCTTCTTCCGTTGTTATCCCTTGTAAATATTTAGTGGGTGTGTGATTAACTATGTAATTTGCACAATTTATGGCCTCAGCTCAATATTGAAGACTTAGTCCCTTAGATTGGATCGTACAATTAGCCATTTCTTTTAAAGTGCGGTTCTTCCATTCAGCTACACCATTTTGTTGTGGTGTATATGGAATAGTGTGTTGTAGTTGGATTCCTTGTTTAGTGCAGAAAGTAGTGAACTTTTTGTTAACATATTCTCCTCCATTGTCAGATTTTAACTTAATAAATTGATGACCAGATTGTTTTTCAAAAAGGGCCTTGTAGGCCAAGAGCATGTTAAATACTTCGCTCTTAAGGTTTAGGAAGTAAGACCAAGTGCATCTGGAGTAGTCATCAATAAAAGTTAAAAAATATTTGAAACCAGAAAAGAAAGCAAATGGAAGAGGACCACAAAAGTCACTATGCACAAGCTCCAAGGGAACTGAGGCATTCCAAGAGGCACGTTTTTCAAAACTGTCCCAATGATGTTTTCTGAGTACACAACCGAAACAAACACCATCATTACAAGATACCATCAGAAGAGTAGTCACCATATTATCTTTACATAGTTGTTGCAATGAGCAATAATTTAATTGACCAAATCGCTCATGCCAAATTTTGCTCAAGTTATCACTATGAGCAACAAAAATTGAAGGAAAAGGTGATGACCCAAAGTTGTTAAATTTGTACAACCTGGTAATATCATCAACAGTTCCAGTAGCAAGGACATTTTGAGGATTTTTAAAATCATCGATTACAACTTGGTAAGGTGTAAACGTCATAGTTTTACCTTCACCTAAATGAGTAATTTGATATACTGATAACAAATTGCAGGAAATTTTTGGAACACATAGTACATCACTGAAATGACCATTTTCTAGTGGAATTGTTCCAGATCCTACAACACTTAGATATCTATCATCACCAACAAATATTTGTTTGGTGTTACATTCATGCATAGTAGAAAAGATGGCTTGATCCGTAGCCGTATGATAAGATGCTCCAGAATCAATGAGCCATTCATTTGAAGTAGAAGAAGAAGATGTAGTATAAGAGTAGCTAGAAGCACAAAGTGCATGTCCATGAGAGGTAGATTCTGAAGATGAATCTAGGGTAATGTGGTGATTCTTCATTGCTGCTTTCAAGGCTGCCACCTTCTTGAAACACTTAGATTCATCATGATTATATTTCCCACAAAAATTGAAATGACACTCAGTATTCTTTCCTTTTGTCTTGGATCCTTTGTCATTTTTTAAAGAAGGAGATGACTCAGAGAGTTTGGGAGCCTTGTTTGGCTTATTATTGTGAAAATTCTGTTTCTTGGGAGACATGGACTTTTCTTTCTATTGGGACAATAAGGTTTTCCTAGATGTATCTGCATTGTTAATTATTCCAAGATGAATGAGCTTATCTTGCTCTCTAATTAAGGAATCACAAAAAGATTTAAGACTAGGCTCTTGATAGCTAGCTGCAGTCAAGGATTCTTTCATGGAGTAAAATGGAGATACAAAAACAAAATATGCAGGTCCAAGTTTGGAAAGAATATGATAAATACATTGTTTGTCTTCTTTCTTAATCTTGCATTCTTCACATAAAAGTCTAAGAGTTTTATACTTAGATAAATAGTCTTGAATGCATGAAAAATCACTTGGATTCAAAGAAATTAACTCATTCTCAAGTTGATGACCTCGAATTTCATTGTGTTTACCAAACATAGATTACAACTTTTCCCAAGATTTATCAGGTTCATTAATTTCAGATATGTGGAATCGTAAATCAGTAGAGATTGACATCCCAATAAATTCTCGAGCTTCATCACATCTATTTGCCCATTTTATTTTTTTATCATCATCAGTGGGTTATGTTTCTTACCCTGAGGTAATTCTAAAAATTCCCCTACTTCGTAGAACATCTTCCATACGAGATTTCCATGAGAAATAGTTAGAACTTCTAAGTATAATATCACAAGGGGCGGCCATACTATAAAATAATGGTTGAAAGAACATAAGCTAACTGTCTTGATGCAAATAGCTTGAAAACTTAGGCTGTTTAAAAAAAAAACAGCACTGAAAACTGATTCTAGATGATGAAGTTATGCTTGATCAAAAAAAATGTTGAAGATGCCCCCAATAGTGGCGTGGAAGATATTAACTTGACCAACTAAAAAAACGAACCCCCTTCTTCCCAAGATGAACCTTTGACAATCACTTACAAGAAAGTTTCTTTTTAAGTGAATCACTTTTGTAAAATAAGTGATGTTCACTTTTACAATAATGTTACTTTTAAATAGTGCGGCAATAAATTAAAAGACTTAAGTGACTCACTTTTTATTTTATTTTATTTATGTGAGATGCACTTTTACAATAAAGTAACTTGAAAATAGAAATTGCATGCACTAAAAAGTAACTTAATAAGACTTGAACTCAAGACCTATTAAGGAAGGGGACTTTTTTTTATTTTTATTTTTTACTCTTCTCTCTCGTTCTCTGTGCTTGTCTTTTTTTTTTTCTACAAATCACACAAAAAACGAAAAACAAAAAAACCTTTTCCACACTATGGGTAGGGTTAGATCTTGGTTAGCATACCCGAAAAGTCTATGTTTTCAATTTTTCTCATTGTTTCTGATTTGTCCTGATCGCACAAGGTGCACAGCAAAGAGCATACGTAGCCGAGAAGACAAGAAAAAAACTTTTTCTTTATGTTTCTGATTCGTTATGATCGCGCAAGGTGCACAACAAAGAGCATACGCAGCCAGGGAAGGCAATAGTCCGAGACTAAAACAATAAATATCTAATAATAAAACTAACAAAATATGAGATATTATTAAAAAAAATAAAACAAATCCGTCACTGTAACATTATACCTTCATATTTGTTGAAATGGGTGTTTCTGGATCAAACGAAAATGGTTTTCGATGAAATGAAAACTATTTCTCAATGGAAACAACTCTCTGGACACAATGGAATAGATCCCACATGCCACAAATGCATAGAAAATCTAGAAACATAAACCATTTCAAAGTTTTGGCAACACCGGTTCCATATCTAGATCAAAATCGGAATCGGCTCTTCATAAACACTATGATTCTATGTTCGGGTACATAGGGTACTCGCAAAAGACCAAACACCTAGAGCAACCACTTCACACAAACATATCATAGATCAATACACCGATGTTTGTCACATGGTTAAAACCCTCGAGAGGGAAATAGTCCATGACCCCAGCCAAATTGCTACTTGGAGCAATTTATTATGCAAAATAAAGAAAGTTACATGAGATTCTCATAATCGATCAACTTGCCAAGGACCCTCCATGCTCTTTAAATATAGATCATGGACCAATTAGGTGTTAAGCCATGGATCAATGGTAGGTATGATCTAAGAGAAGTTGAACTGTAGAATCAGTTTATTCCTAGAACATATCATGATCATCGGATTAGAATATTTACAAATGCATACTAATGCATACTAAAGAAACACACTTTACCTAACGGATATATTACACAAGTTGATTTGTGACTAACTCCTAAGTGTCTAAATATCCTAACAGAAACAAAACAAAATAAAAGCTAGATATCCTATGGGAGAAGAGAAGAAGATATGAAATCAAAACAAAAGAAATAAAATCTATGTACGTCCCCAGTATGGTCACCGAATTTTGTTATGCTATAAATATACTCAATCGGAATCAAGCGAGATCTCCCCAGTCCAAGTGGATCTAGAACAAATCAAATACATAATACAATCTACTTTCCTAGATCAAACATAAATGCAAAGCAACAAATAGATCACTTACTTGAAATATGAAAATCATCTTCTCTCTTTGTCGATCCAAGATCCAGAGTCGTCAGATCTTTAGCTACAAAACCTTGTCAAGCAAGTGGAAACAAGCAAACAGTATATGCGTATCCAAACATATAATTGATCTAATCCGACAGTTAAGGAAGAAATCTCTAAAAATTATTAACATGACAATGTTTATGGAAAGATATTTGTATTAATGTAATCAAGGAGATACATAGAATTACATAAGGTAGGAATGTCACAACCAAGCCTTAATGCTGCAATATTCCATCCAAAAATCCAAGCCAAGCCTCCAAAGGATGATACGGATCACCTAGAAATTACACCGCCATAAGAGTACCATAGTCCTTCCTCCCTTCCAAATGGAGAGAGGGTTTAATTTATAAGGTTGAAGGGACATAGTAGGTTGAGGATTAGGAGGAGCAATTAAAGGGATATTTCCTATAGGTTAAGAACCAAATTCCACCTCACCTAGATGATAGGGATAAACCTCCACATCATCCACCTTCGAGAAGGATCTCAAAATTCCATTTTTTTCCATCTAAACACTACCGATGCACTTTCCAAAAAGGGAAAAAACACCGTTGGTGCACCTAGCAGTGTGAGGCAGAGCACTGATACCAGTGCACCTAGCATGAATGGAAAATTTCCTTCGGTGCACCTCCCATGAATGACAAGAGCGCTAACCTTCCTAGAGAGAGAAAAAAAGTAGAAAAAAATTCAGCATCACTCCAGTTTAGCAAAGAGAAATTTGGGGATTAGGAAAAGGGTTAACACATGGATCAAGAGGACAATATTTTGGTGTAATAGTATGACTTTAAACTTCTCTTTTTTAACCTTAGGATTGTATTAAAAATGTGGCGAGAAGTCATTCACATTTTTTGTTTACACGGATGTCCATAAACAAACTATTATAGCTGATTTCACCACTCCAGGTGAATCACACTTTGTATGGCCTTCCCCTATCCCGCTGCAGACTCCTTATACCCCTTGGACCATTTTTGTCCTTTTATGTTTCCCTAACCATCCCTAAAAACATGTGGAAAATGATATACATGACTTTTAAACCTATAATCATGTACATACGCGGGTTTGACCACTAAAACCGTGTATATCGGGATGTCTACAGAAATCCAAATCCTTTTGGAGTTTTCCTTGACATGGATCTGAATCACTTGACTCCTGGCCTTCTATATGCCTTGAGATCACTCAGATTCAACCTTTCATTATCCCTTTGAAAATCTATATAAGGAACTCCTCGGTACATTGAAGGCATAAGAGAGAATTAAGAGCAAATAAATTATAGTCCATTGTTTCCGGAACTTATGCTTGAGTCTGCATCCCTTTGTCCCTTGGAGCACTGTTGTGTTCTTCTGAAGCTTGCCTTTTGCTTGTGAGATTTCTATCTAGAGATGGAAGAAGGAAGTGGTGGAGGCCCAAGTGGGGGATTCAGTGTCTCCGGTTTGCAGACGTGCCGGCAGAGGTTGTATCTTGTAATCTCTAATTTATATTAATAGAAATATCTTTTCCTGTCCAATAATGTGTGTTTGAATGACTATTTTATCCATTGGATTATGTAAAATGCTTATACATTATTGATTATATATGCTAGAATAGATCAAAACCATGATACATAGAATGCTTGTATTGTTTACTTGTTGTTTATTAAGTAATCTACCTATTCAAGCTGAAGTTGGAAAGCTCAACTGGGATCTACTTCAAATGTCCAGAATAAGGTACGGAGTTTGATCCTTTAGTGTTAGACTTTTAATTTCTATTGCGTATTAGAAAGGATTGATTTTTGGAGTCAAGTTGTCTGTTGTGGTACCCCAAGCCATAGGAATTTCTCTCTGTAACAGAATTGGCAACTCCGTTGGGGAGTTCCTAGTAGTTGTCCTTTGGGGGTTGTTCTCTCGGTATTCAATGAATTTGAATTGATATTTCTCTCTTGTTTTTGGGTTGGGTCTGGAGGCATGTATTCCTGGTAGTGTCTGATCGGTGTGAAGTTTGTCTCAGCTTGTCTGTTTTCCTTGATTTTATGCACCTTTCTTCCTGTACGTGAGTTTTTAACTCACAGTTGCATATACATGCGGGTTTCTCTTCGATTTCCACGTATACACGTGGGTTACTGTGAATAGTCACGTATGCCCTTAATTTTGCCTTTTTGTGGAATTTAAATGGTTGTTGGGTGAAGTTTGATGATTGTTGAGTCTGTTTTGGCACTGCCTGAGTTTGTTTATACCTCTGTTTCTGACCAGAAACGTTTTTTTAGGATAAATTTTTTCTTTTTAAGAAGGTTCTTGTCATGGAATTTTTTATTTTTTGTTTCAGATTAGTGCATTAGAGTTCTTTTATCTTAGTGCTTTTCTCAAGTGTTGTTTATGTGTGCTTGCAGAGTCTAGGGGTTGTAGAATCATTATTTTGGTTTTTGCATCTCATTTTATTTCAAAAAATCCAAAAGCATTTGCTTATCATCATGCATTGAATTTTGCATTTTGCATTGTACTTGCACTAGATTTGCTTTGGAATATTAGTTAGGACTTCATATAGGAAAGCTTGCGTTCATCATTTGAAGAAAAATTGTGCATTTCATGTAGTAGCATACCTTGTTTTCATGGACACAATGCATTTGCATTGATTGTTAGGTGTGCATTTTACTTCATGTTGTGTCATAACACCATTAGTTGCACGCCCATATCCCTCTTTTGAGTAATAAAGTCAATTAAAATCAACGCTAAATTAAAATGAACTACACTCTTTTCTTTTATAGGGTGCACCAACAAGCTTAGGTTTTAGGATCTTGGAATAGTTCATTGTAAGTAAATTCTCCAAGATCACTAAAGAACAACATGTACGGTGTCTGTCTAGGTGAGTGAGTGAAATCCTTGGTATAACCAGTGTTTTTAGGATCCTCCTCTCAAAAGGGAGTTAAGCATGAGGCAGTGTGAGCGGTTATTGATTGGGATGACCCCTAGTCATAACTGAGTAGCACCGAAGATATTTCCAGGATTGTATTCGTATCTTGGGGCTCTTTCGAGAGTTTTAGGATTTGCTACCCTGCCCATACGATCAATCCCGCCTGTGACTGTCCAACTGAGCATTGATTATATTGAGGTGACCTTAGTGGCCTTACCTAGGATATCAAGGGGGTACTTTGTAGGGGTTATTCTGCGGGTGTCCCAGCCAGGTTGGGGTCGGACAGCATAGTCGCTTTACGCGTTGAAGCTGAGGGCCACAATAATTGGTTACGTACCTCTGCTTATTGTGTATGGGAGTCTCAAGCCTCTCCTAGGAGAGACATACCTGCTTCATTTGGGAGCTCACTTATCTAGCCCTTGTTTGCTTGCATTTGGATTTAGATTTTATTAGTGATTGCTCTGTGCATGATAGTTGGCCTAGGGTTTACGTAAATAGAGAGTCTTTTCTATTTTTTGAGTCATTGTAGATTCAGGTGAGGCTCCTCGCCGTTCTCATCATTTAGCAGGACTTCGACCTTCTACTTCTCCTCCTCCTTTGGGAGAGAGACCTAGACAGTACAGGAGAACTATTTCGCACATTGATTCACACACCATGGGAGACCATTTCGAAGGTATTCTTGAACCACCATCTCCCATTCATGTAGATGATGGGGAGTTTACTCCTACTTATGATCCTTCACCCAACTTGGCTGAGATAGGAACCATGCATGATAGACCTACTCACTCTAGGGTTGATTACCCATTGACGTGTTACTGGTATGGAATGCCGGAGGATGCCGAGACTCATTTTGAACCCACCAGCACTAGCTATGGTAGTTATGGTATGTATGGTTTTTCTACGCATGATTTGGCATTTCATGTCGAATCTGACTTCGAGCCTAACACTATGCTTGGGGGAACTCTCATTCCTTACCATGCGGAGAGGTTTGGGAGCATTATTCACATTGCACCTTCCATCCCAGTGGTGGAAGTTACATCACATATCTCTCCTAGGTCTAGGGTTAGTGATCCTATTAGGATTTCATATCTGGGACGAGTGACGATAGGGAACAACACGTACATTATTACTCAGATTCCTTCATCCTCTATCCCTAGTTCTTCAAATGTTCACCCTCCACCTTATTCACATGGTCCTTCGAGTTGGCACATGGCTACGAGTAAGGTCTGTATTGCGGTTACTAGACCGATTTTGTCTCATGTTTACATACCGCCCATTACTTCAGGAGGTTATGTTCATGCTTCTAGAGGTCATGTTACTAATTTCGGGGTGTATATCCCTACTTCTGGTATGTATATTCCTACTTCCGGAGAGTATCTTCCTACCTATGGAGTGTCTCATGGGACATCACATGCGATGACTTATGGACATTATCATGGGACGCAGTATGGATAGGGTTCTTCACCTTATCGGGGCGGGTATCAACAACTTGCTTACTCTCCTAATTATGGCTTTGTAGCTCCTACTAGTCAAGGTCCACCACACTATGGTGCTTCCATGCCACCCTATACCGGTCATATGGGAGGAGGGCACTATGGCCAAGGCCATGGTGGTAATCAAACCTATATGAATCAAGGAGCATTCCATTCACCTCATCATCCTAGGCTCCCTTTCCTTGCGATGCTCAATCTTCCTGACTTGTTGATATTGAAGAACGATCCCGTAGCTCATGACCCAGATTTGTCGGCTGTCCCTACCAAGCTTCCTTCGGACATACCTAAGTTTGAGGGAAAACTGGGAGAGGATCTGAGAGAACACGTTACTATGCTTCACCTATGGTGCTCTTCGAATTCCTTACATCAGGACTCAATCTGTTTGAGACTATTTCAATGCACCCTTACAGGGCCTGCCGCAAAATGGTACATAGAGTTACCTAGGGGAGGTTTCGCTTCGTTCGATGACCTTGCGATGAATTTTCTTAACCACTTCTAGCTACCAGTGTGTTATGACGTTGGTACTGAACTCTTGTCGACATTTTGGCAGGATAAAGCCACACATATCTCTGATCACATTCAAGAGTGGCGTAGATTGAAGAGGTTAATTAAAGCATTTATACTGCCGGATTTCCTCCTCGAGTGGTTCCTCAAGTCGTTATTGCCGTATATAATGAAGGATGTTTCTACATTCAGAGTGCAGAATGAGGAACAAGCGATTTTTAGGGCACAAGAACTGGACTTGATCTATGCTCAGTCTGGTTTGTTATATGAGATTATTCCCAATGCTCCGCATTCCAGTTTCGACCCCAAAGTCAAACCTGGACCACATGATGATGGCATTGTGGGTTGTACAAGTACAAAACCTATAGATTCAGTTGAAAAAAAAGTTAGTCAATTTTCAATCAACCAATCTGCTTCGGGACAAGCTACGGCTTTGTCTCAACCCGCCAAAATGGCGAGTGTACTTTCTGTGCAATCGTCGGACCAGAAGGGTAACAAGCAACCCGGACGGAATAGAAAAAAGGGTAAAAATAATCATAAGGGTGGGAATAAGAATGAGAATGCTAATAGTAATGAAAAGAATGGACGAAATGCTGGGGGGGACAAGCAAGCTAAACATAATGTTAAGTTCCCTTGCAAGTTATGTAAGGACGATCACCTCACTTACTTGTGCCCTTGTATTGAGGAAGCTTCGAGATTCTTGGCACAGGGCCCAGCTGCGCTAACTAACCCTTTAAGACACAATAAAAATATGAACTCAAAGTCCCATGACCAGTATGGTGGTGATCAAGATCCATTGGAGACTAGTGGTCATGGTTGCATTAACATGGTCCGTGCTACGAAAGTTGTGACCCATGCGAAATATTATGGTTCGTCACAACCCAGCCCAGGAAAAGAGCTTAATCCACCAGGGTCCCCTTTGCGTATTGAGAAACCTATGGATAAACTTGAGACTACACCTCACATTCCTAAGGGAGTCCTTAAGTATTCAAGGCATAATACAAATGCCTGAGCCACCCAGAACTATTCAGTTGTCAAGGATTTGGGCCACACTCCTTGTGTGATGTCTGCATTGGAAGTGCTTTAGAGTTGTCCTTCAGAAAGGAAGGCATTGCTTTCGGTGCTTGGTGTGAATGATGACGATTCTTCCTTCGTGATCAAATTTGAAACTGCAGGACTTCAGCCTCGCTTTCCCTACTATGTGTCTCTTTTGATTCACGTAGAATGTCTTAATATGATCGTTAAGCGCACTGTGATAGACGAGGGCGCTGCTGCTTCTGTGATGTCTTTATCCTGCTAGAAGGGTCTGGGTTCCCTTGAGCTGTCTAAATCAGAGACCATGTTAACTGTGTTCGATAGGAGATCTTTTAGGCCACACGATATCCTTTCTTCTCTTAAAGTCCGTTTGGGAGGGAAGACTGTTGCGATAGAGTTCGAGGTGGTTGATGCGCTCGTTGACTACAATCTCTTGCTAGGTAGGAACTGGATGTACAGTATGCAAGCCATTGCTTCTTTCCTGTTCCGTGTTGTATGCTTTCCACATAACAGGAAGATCATAACGATTGATCAAACAACATTCAAAAATCCATCTGTTACCGCATCTTTAAGAGCTTTGATCCCGATCGTTGAACATTCTCAGCCGACAACTGGGAGTGTGGGTGTAGGAATGTATCCATCCCTCATGGGAAGCTTTAGTTGTCCTGCACCAATCCTTATGATAGGATCTAGTTCCAATGAGGCTTCGACATCTACAAGATCAGTGTATTTTTGCACGAGTCATATGGAAGATCATTGGATTCTTCTTACACCGAGTACTTCAAGTGAGCCCATCATGACGGATGTGCTATTGCCTGCAACTATGATAGCTTATCAAGCTAATCTCAAGTGTGTTGCAAATCCTAGTCCTTCCTCTTTGCGGATGGAGGAGGAGGACCCTTATGTGCTACCAGCATGGGAAGTACAGTATTCTCATGCACACGACTGCCTTGATACGGTTTTCCCTTCAGATGAAGCGATTATCGAGGCTATGTTGAGAGTTGAGCCACCATGGGAGGAACAACATCATAGATCGTAATTTCTTCCAGAGCTTGACCGCTTGGAGCATGAAGATTTTAGGGCGGTTCTTATTCAGAGAGTTGGTAGTCCTATGGTTCCATTAAGCTCTCCTAGTCTGATGGATGATGGAAACATGGCGAACATATCTTCAATGATTCCTATCAACATCTCTCGCAATCCTGGCACGATAGAGAATGTCTATATTGGGGTAGAATGTTCCCATGCTGAGATTCTTGAATACACTGAGCTATTTAAGGAATTTCGTGATATTTTTGCTTGGTCTTACAATGAGATGCCAGGTATTGACCCTCGTATTGTCGAGCATGAAATTAAGACTTACCCCAATGCTAAGCCTGTTTGACAACGTTTACGTGTGGTAAATCCTAGGAAAGCACCCGTGATTAAGGAAGAGATAGAGAAGTTGTTGAAAGCCAGTTTCATCTATCTCATTCCCTTGATGGAGTGGGTTTCAAACCCCATTCTGGTGGATAAGAAGTAGGGAGCGATCCACATATGTACTAATTTTCGCGATTTGAATTGTGCCTATCCTAAGGACAATTTCCCCACACCATTTATTGATCAGATTTTGGATGAGTGTGCAGGTAGCGAGATGTTCTCCTTCATGGACAACTTTTCCAGATATAATCAGATACATATTAAACCTGAGGACCAACATAAGACTGTATTTATCCGTCCTTGGGGAACGTTTGCATATCGGAAAATTCCTTTCGGCCTTAAAAATGCTGGAGCTACATTTCAGCGGGCAATGATCTTGATCTTCCATGATCTCAAGTCAATTGTCGAAGTATTTATGGATGACCTTGCTTCTCATTCTCGCATGAGAATGCGTCATCCCTATCACTTGAGATTGGTATTTGAAAGATGGCGGCACTATTCAGTTAGATTAAATCCTCATAAGTGCATTTTTTTGTGAAGTCAGGTTATTTGTTAGGATTCATCATTTCTAAAGAGGGTATAAGAGTTGACCCATTGAAGGTTGAGGCAATACTTCAGTTGTCTTCCCTGAAGAATATTCGTCATCTTCAATGTTTGCAAGGCATGGAAAAAATCTTACAAAGATTTGTTGTCAACTTTTCCAATTTGAATAGAGGCTTCATGCGTCTCTTAAAGAAGGACACCCCCTTTTATTGGGATGAGTGAGCCCATGAGTCCTTTGATGCACTCAAGCGAGCCCTAGCATCGGCCTCAGTGATTAGTCCCCCGGACTATAGCTGTGATTTTCTATTATATGTGGCCGCGTCATTAGAGATGATTGGTATGGTTTTGGTTCAAGAGGATGAGGAGCTCCAGGAGCATGTCATATATTATTTAAGCCGAAACCTTATTGACATAGAGATTCGTTATTCTCATGTCGAGAAGCTTGCTTTAGCTACCGTACATGCGGTTCAGTGGTTGAGACATTATATTCTCCTTCGCTAGACCTTGGTTGTAGCCCATGTCAATCCATTTCAATTCATCCTCACCAGAAGGATGATTGGGGGAAAATATAATAAAGGGATTGTCATTCTGCAAGAATTCGATCTTGAGTTTGTTTCGAAAAAATCAAAGAAGTATTTAATTTTTGCAAAGCTTATATCGGATTTCCCGAGTGAGGCCGAGGAGTTGGTTTGTGAAGATACATTTTTCGATAAACACATCTTATTAATCTCAATGTTAGACCCATGGTATGGGGATATCATAATATATTTACAAACATTGAAGATCCCTACTCACCTCTCATGAGATGAACGACGACGATTACGTCACGTCTCTAAGAAATACCTCATAGTGGATAAAAATTTGTATCGCCGTGGAGTAGATTCCATTTTACGATGTTGTTTAACTCATGAGGGGGCTGAGGTAATGCTGAATGATTTCCATAGAGGGGTGTGTGGTGGTCATTTATCTGGGCTTTCTACAGCTCAAAAGATTTTAAGAGCAGGCTATTTCTAGCCATCGATCTTTAAGGATTGTGTTGATGCGGTCAAGAGGTGCCACCCTTTCTAGGTGTTCACACATAATATGTGCTTGAAACCTACCCCGTTACATCCCATTATCACCGCCAGTCCCTTCATTAAGTGGGGGCTCGATTTTATGGATTGCAACCTAGCTTTGGCTGGGGGGAACCATCATATTATAGTGGCTCTTGATTACTTCATGAAATGGGCTGAGGCTATGCCTACAGTAAAATTTGATGGTGAGACAGCCACCCACTTTGTATTCAACCAAATTATTTCTCAGTTCAGGATTCTGAAAGAGCTTGTCACTGACCATAGCTCGCACTTTCAGAACCGTATGATGGAAGAGTTGGCATTGAAGTTAGGGTATAAGCAAGAGCATTCCTCTTCTTACTACCCTCAAGTGAATGGACAGGTAGAGGCAGTGAATAAATCACTCAAATCCATTCTCCAACAAACCATTACGCAAAGCAATAACAATCAGCACATCATGTTATATCCTGCTTTGTGGGCATATCGAACCACTGTTAAGACTGCCACTAGTTTTTCTCCATATCAACTTTTACATGGAGTGGAGTCGATATTTCCGATTGAATGAGAGATTCCTTCTTTGAAGCTAGCTGTAGAACTGTTACCAGACACTTCACCATTGGAGGAGCATTTGGTTCACCTTGAGCAACTTGATGAGCAGCGTCAGGATGCCCTGGTGGCTCTAGAAGTCAATAAAAATCGCGTAAAGGCCCAATACGATAAGTCTATCCATCTAAGGGAGTTTAGTGAAGGAGACTTGGTCCTTTTGTGGGATCAACCAAAAGAACCCTTGGGGGTAGGGAAATTTAATCCTATGTGGCATGGTCCTTACGTGGTCAAGCGTGTGTTAGAGAAGGGTGCGTATGAGTTAGTGGATTACGAAGGAACGGCCTTGGAGGAGCCTAGAAATGGGCTCTATCTTAAGAAATACTATGCATAATCTTCATCCAAGTCTGCTTATTGTATATTATTGTACAGTTTTGCATAGTTAGGTCTTTTTCTTATCGTGATCGAGTTTGTGACTAGTTTCTGTTTCTTTTGGCAGATGTCAATGGAATCTTCCACCTACATAGGATTCACGGATGGTGCAATCCGTCACACTCAACACTCAGCCTCTACTGCTTGGGTGATTTATACTCCTATGGGTTAGGTACTGTCTTTAGGTGGCGTATGTCTACGGCCATCTTCCAACAACGTTGTTGAATACAGTGTCGTTATCAAGCTTCTACGGGATGCCATTTCAAATGGCATTCTCTCTCTTGAGGTACATCTTGATTTGGATTTAGTAGTGTCACAGCTCAATGGTTTGTACCATGTTAGAGATCTAAAGTTATTGAGAAGATTCTTACGTGTGAGATTGTTAGAACGAAAATTTGACAATATAACATATATACATATTCCAAGAAATAATAATCAAGTTGCTGACTCATATGCTAACTATGTGTTATATTGGCATTTGTTTCATTCACAATAAATTAATCACAAGCACAATTTTTACACATGTAAATAAATGAACAATCACCATAAATTTTTTTATATACATCCAAAATGTGATAATACATAGTGTCATGATACAAAATTGGGGCTTTCGAGCCACCAACATATAATACACAGTAGTACAAAATGTATACACTCCCAAATGTCTAATCCTGTGGAGGAGGAGGAGGGTTGTGATCATGGAAGGTCACTATGGCTCTAGCTAGCCGTTGGAATAATCGCACCCATGCACGTGGTACACCCACCACCTGCCGCTACATAGCCTCAGGCAAGTCCTCGACTTGCACCATGGGAACCCTATATGTTAGTGTTGTACATGATAATTCACCTAATAACCTAGGTATGGGGGGTTACCAACATACTCATTACTTGCAGACAGTTTGAATCTAAAAGCACAGAATAGGAAATAGGAAAGTAGAAAGACTTACCTGTATTAAACGAAGGTTGATCCTTGCTATCTTCTCCCTCTCTGATCCACTTCCAAAGTCTCTAGGATAGTTCCTCCTTCACTTGTTAATAAACACTCTTCTAGATACAAGATGATTCATATATATAAATGAAGGTTAGGAAAATCATATATCATATTGAAATGTAAACATTTACCAATTTACAAGATATGAAACACATATGGAAGAAGTAATATCTTTATTAACAATAATGGAAAGAGTTTAGGTTACAACCCAATGTCTGAACAAGGACTCCTGTGTCACCAAAGGACTCTGAGTTTCTTTGCTCCAAATATTTCTGTAGACAATCCACCAGCATAAATTTGCTCTCCAAGTATGACTATCCCACACCCTCCCCAAGGCCTCTATTTATATGGATGAAATGAGGCAGTTCTCGAAGGTTAGGGAGGTTGTGGCAGTTAAGAAGATTAAGTTAAATGAGTAAACTAATCTTCCATTAGCGTGTGGTTTTATGTTTTAATGTTGAGGAAACCATTCACGGGTCTATAGTAGAGAAACCAACGAATGATTCGCGACTATATAGAAGAGAAACCCGCGAATACAAGGATTCACGACTTGCTGTATAGGAGACTCGCGAATGATGCACGAGTTGTCAATATAGAGAGTCGTGAATACAACTCAACATGGCAAAATGGCAAAGTAACCAGCTGGGTATATAGGGAATGTACTTAATCATAAGCCAAGGTATAGTGAATATGGGCAACCTCAATCCATTAGTGTCCTTTTGTGTGCCGACATGAGGGATATCAGTACTCAGACGGAGAGGTGCCATTCAGGTGTATAACAGATGCCCCCTAATGTGTGAGGTCAGAGGGGAACGATGGCCGAAATACATTATAATATTTAACTCAGGAGAAACTCAGAAATCCAGTGGAGCAGAAGGAGTACCTGAAACAAATACATAGCAATGCCATATACAAAGTTACATCTGAGGATGCTATGTTCAATTTACTGGAACACTAGATCCTTTACAATATTTGAGTACATCATATGATACGGGTAAAAACCATGTATTTACAAAGGTGGATCGAAGCCACAATACAATAATGATGAGTCTTCAAAGATCTGGAAGCTGGATATAGAAATGGAACACTGGATATAGAAATGGAACATAGTCTGGTGCAACTTAGTTCATGAGTGAGGAACTAAGGTCTTCATAAAAGATCCCAAAGAACCAGTACAATCCAAGCCATGTGAATAAGGGTAAGCTGAAGTCGAACATGGAAAGGATTCAACAGTTTGTCAACCAATAGATGATAATTGACAACTGAAGCAAAGGAATTCACCAATGATGAAAGTGAATCCAGAGGTACCATCATCAAAACTCTAGGTCTTCATCATCAGGAAGTACTGAAATGGAACCATACTGTGATAGGGAAGGAAATAGATCCTCCAACGGATCACAAGAGTGAATAGGAACTAGACAAAAAAAGGGTAGACACAAGTAAATGGATAACAGATATAACAATGATGGAATTAGGCTATAGATCAGATTTTGGGAAGAATCGTTGAACAGTGAGCACGACACAGAGATGACCCAAGGCAGCGTACAATGGATAGATAGAACAACTAGACTTATCTGTCATGTAGGAGACATGAACAGATTCCCCAGGTATAATGGACAAGAGGAGGAGTCAACAAACTCAAAGTGATAGTTGAACACAAGTGTATACTGAAACATGGATATTAAAAATCAAAGAGTGCTATGTTCAAGGATGACATGCTACCATTACTGAAAACAAGAGAAAACTTTTTCCTTACCTTCCCTGTTAAGTTTTAATGAGTCCAGGAAAGTAAACTCGGTTCCCTCTTCATTTTTTAACAAGCTTGAAGAGATGGGAAAATAATGCTTGATACACTGATCCGTGGATTTAATGAGCCCGAACTAGTACATGCTCATGTAGTGTTTTCATGTTTAGAGAGTCTGAAAACTCCAAAGAAGACTCTAGGGGCGTCCTTTTTCGTCCGATTTAGTCTCTTGAGGTCAAAAAAGTATAAAACAAACCACAAAAGAACTCTCTTAACTTCCGAAGAAGAAAAGGTGAACCTTTTTCGTACTTAGTCGGGAAGGTCCGGAAAAGGTTACATTACCACCTACCCAACGCTCCTTCCATAACATCATAAAATAGCTTGAGTTTTACGAGTGTGAAGGAAAGCAAGATCACTCGGAAAGATCCACTTCGTTACAAGAAATGGGGCTTACAACAATAAACTCGTTCCTTTTTTCTTGAGTGTTTAACGAGCATGACAAAGACACAAAGTACACTCGGAATATTTTTCATGTTTGGGTCCAGAGCACGAAAAAGAAAAAGTAAGCTCAAACCGGGTGTTCCTTTTCCGTAAATTTAGTCCCTCAGGTCCGGAAAAGTGATAAACCTATACCTGATAATACTCTTCTCAATTCCGAAGAAAAGAGAGTGATCCTTTCTCGTATTATTCTACATGGTCCGAGAAAGAGATGACCTACCACCAATGCAGATACCCATTCACATATTCTTAACGAGCTTGAATGGACGAGATGACTCGGCAGTCAAGTCTATTTTGAAGGAGTTAGACCTGGGCCTAAAGAAACTCCATAAGGGCGGGGAGTCCTATAAAGGGATAGCTTGTAAAGAGAGATTCATAAGAAGCTCTATTTGGCATGAAAAGTAGCTATGAGGAAACCCCTAGGCCTGAAACAGTGACGGAAATGAGTATCAAAGGATGGAAATGGTATATAAGAATGATACTCATGAAAAGGGATCTTAGCCACGGAAGAACAATGGTAGAGACAAGGGACTAATGGCTTAAAATACCATAGTCCATGGCAAAAATGTTGAGTACTAAGGTTAATGTGGAGTGATAAGATGCCAACAAGTGTTGGAATAAGCAAAAACCACCCTATAGAAGCATCAACACTTTGTAAAAGTAGGTAAACCTATTCCAAGGCACAAAAGGGGTAATATTAGTCAATTGACATTTCAAACTATAGAGAAAGACCCACTTTACAAAATATTTTTTCTATTAATAGTTTGAAAATCAAATCATTTCTTACCATTTGCACTTTTTGAACCAAAAAGGAAAGTTTACGCTCTATCTTTGATCACTTGCCGTGGACAATTGGACCGTCGGAATTCAGATCCGTCAGCTACAGGTAACTCTACACCTTGAGCTCTTCATTTTCATCCAAACAAATTTTAAAATTGATGGTCAATTCAGTTTATTTCATCAACATAAAAGATAGAAAAATTTATTCGCAGGTTGCTACGCATGAAAGCCATGAATACGTGTTTCATGCGCGACTTGCTGCATAGGAAAGTCGCGAATGACTCGCGACTTTTCCCAATGCACAGTCGCGCATGCTGCGCAAAAGATAAAATCTTTAAAAATGATCAAAATTTTTAAATTTTTATGGTGAAATACTGAATTAAACTATGTTTATTTGTTAGGGAAAACATGGTGCTGGAGTGGAGGGAGAGGGAACATGAGGTGATGGACCAAGTGGCTCTCCAAATCCCGCCTACCATCCAAGCATTGCGGAATAGTGGGCTGCTCAAGTTCTTTTGCACATCACCTATGCGGGCCAATGTCCGTATATTAGAGTTCTTAGTCCATTACTGGGACCATGACCTGGGGATGTTCAATATCCAAGGTGAGACTTTGGAGCTTACCACATAGGACATCTACTTCATAACCGGGTTATCACATTGGGGAGCACCGGTGAACCTAGAGGGCACTGGCAGGGGTGGGGATCCCTTGAGTGTCCAGAACTATGTCGATGTATTCTGCAGGCTGGGTACTCAAAAGAAAGGCAGCAGCGTTCTCATAGCAGATATTCAGGATCTTACATTACAGGTATTGGCCAGTACTATAGTGAGGCTTTTAGGGTCAGCAGGATTACACATGGCCACCAGGACTCAGATGAGAGTGGCGGTGGACTGCTTTAGAGGCACACTCTTTGATTGGTGTACAGGGATTGCCCCCATCATGAGGAGGCAATTATCTGATTGTAGGAGGGGGAGATGGAAGAACTTTGGCTATGCTAGTATATTGGTAGCGTTCTTCTTTGAGAGGGTGCCAGCTATGAGCCCTGTGATACTCTTACAGGTCCATCATCCACGGCAGCCGAGGCTGAGCCGATGGGGAGATATCTTCCTCTGTAAAGGAGGAGGAGATGTTATACATAGCATGTATGACGATGATTTCTATTCATGGTGGGAATGGCAGGTGCCGACGTTGGAGCAGTTTCCATACGCTGGGCTAGATTTCTGAGGTGATCCGGACCTAGTCCTCCCTCCAGGAGGAGCATGGGGAGAGATGGGTAGGTCATTTTTTATTTTTTATCATTATCAAATTTTTATGGATTTTCAAATGACAGGATATATACATATGCACAAGTCTAAACCCTCTTTATGTGTCAAAATGCAGATATTGGACCGGTCTGCCCTGTAGGGCACCAACGTACCTTCGTATGTCCTGTTGCAGGGGGAGACCCAGGATTGATCACGGTACTCGAGGCGAAGCTAGGCAGGCTGACCAAGCGAGTACCTACGATACAGATAGAGCATCTCCCTGTAGCTATGCAGGAGTCCGTAGTTGGGGTTCCACCGGCCTGGCTACGTATTTTCAGACGGGTAGCCAGAGCAGTATGTGTATATAGAGATGCAGTGGAGGCTGCCGAAGCCGAGGAGGCTGAGGAAGCCAGGGGGCACAAAGATCACGGGGACCAAGGAGGTCCCAGTGGCCATGGTGGGCAGGCTTAGTTTTAGGCATTTTGATGGATGTTGATCCACTTTTTGTATATTTTGTACATGATGGGATCTACGGATCAGACTTGACCTATCCTATGTATGAACAAATATTTATATATATATATATATATATATATATATATATTTGTGTTTGGTTGTCAGCTTATTTACAAGTGTTTCTTATGTATTTGCTGTATATTTTATGGAATATGTGTGAGATGCCAGTCCAAAATATAGTTAGCATATGCATCAGTTAATGAATTTTGGTTTCGTGGAATGTGATTAAAAGTAATAAATTCAAAATGTCTTTCCAGTAAACGTATTTGCATGAACTGACGTACCAATGTAGTATTACGCACCTGGTAAGCTCGATTGAGCTGGGAAACAACCAACTGAGAATCCAAACGGATTTCGAGCTGGGTGATGCCTCGTGACAAGGCATCCCATAGGAGCTCAATTACCGCCCTATACTCAGCAACATTATTGGAAGCAGGACCTAGACAAGCGCCACCCGCGGCAACAACCTGTCCTGAGGGGGAGTAAATAACCCATGCTGCCGAAGCCAGGTTACAAGTGTGACGGCTGGCGCCATCATCAAAACCTACATACATCTCGGAAGACATCTGCAACAACCAGCAGATAGTATAAAAAATGAAACTGACAACCTAATGTACATAAAAATACATACATTAATGTACAAGAAAAAGTGCTAATCCTAAGCATAGTACTTCTTCAGGTAGAGCCCATTTCTAGGCTCAGGAAGCTTATTCCCATCATAATCTACTAATTTATATGCACCTTTACTCAAAAATTTAGACACAACATAGGGTCCCAACCACATAGCCTTGAATTTTCCTGCCCCCAGAGGCTCCTTATCTTGGTCCCAGAGCAAGACAAGTTCCCCCTCAGAGAAAACCTGAGGTTTGACCTTTTTATCATATTGAGATTTAACCCTATTCTTTTGAGCTTGATTTGCAGTCAACGCATCTCTACGTTTCTCATCAAGGTGTTCTAAATGGAGCAACCATTCTTCAAGCTCAGTTGTGTCAGGTAGCACATGAATGGCTATCTGCAAGGATGGGATTTCGCATTCAATCGTCGTAATAGCTTCCACCCCGTGAACGAGTTGGAAGGGGGAAAAAACCGTAGCAGTTTTGACATTGGTTTGATAAGCCCAAAGAGAAGGATATAACATGATGTACCAATTTGAACGGCTTGTATCAATAGTACGTTTAAGTATAGTTTTTAAAGTTTTGTTTACAGCCTCAACCTAACCATTTGCTTGCGGATAATAAGGAGAAGAATGTTCTTGTCGAAATCCGATAATGGTGGTCAGCTCTGTCATCATGTGATTGTGGAAATGACTACCATGGTCAGTTACAATCACTTTGGGAATAACAAACCTAGCAATAATCTGATTAAACACGAAGTAAGCTGCCATTTCCCCATTGTCTTTGAAAGTAGGCATTGCCTCCGCCCATTTTGTGAAATAGTCGACAGCGACAATGATGTATTTGTGCCCCCCAACCGAGGCTGGGTTGCATGTCATATAATCGATCCCCCACTTCATGAAGGGGCCTACCGAGACGATGGGAAACAAGGGAGAAGGATGTGACCGCATTTTCCTGGTGTAAAACTGACATGGATGACAGCATTTCATAGCTTCCACACAATATTTAAAGATGGTGGGCCAGAAATACCCGGCACGTAATATCTTCTGGGTCGTTGCTAACCCAGATAAATGACCCCCACATGCTCCGCTATGGGAATAATTTAGGACAATCTCCGCTTCCTCATGAGTAAGGCGGCGATGCAAAATGGAATCTACCCCTCGTCGATACAATGTATCTCCTATAATGAGGTAGTTTTTAGCATGAAGACCTAACTTGCATCGGTCTTCCCTAGAGTAAGCGGTAGGATACTTCAAAGTCTGGAGATATATAAGAATATCTCCGTACCAAGGATCATAGGTTGATATAAGGAAGATGTGCTCATCTAGGAATGAGTCATCTTGAACTACTACATGTTCTTCCGTAGGGAATTCTGCTATAAGCTCGGCAAAAAATAAGGATTTTTTGGATTTAGCGGATTGGAAAACCAAGTCAAACTCTTGGAGAATGACTATCCACTTATTGAATTTCCCCCCAACAATCCATCGGGATAAAATATATTGGAAAGGATTTACATCTGCCACTACAGTAGTGGTCCTCAGTAAGATGTAGTGCCGTAACCTCTGTACAGCATAAACAACCGCTAAGGCTAACTTCTCGATGTGGGAGTACTTAAGATCAGGCCCAAACAGAGCACGGCTAAGATAATAGACAACATGCTCAACGAGCTTGTCATCCTCCTGAACTAGCACTACCCCAATGGTAGACTCCGACGCGGCCAGATATAATAAAAAATCCCTAGAGTAATCTGGCGGGCGTAATAAAGGAGCCGACAACAAGGTTTTCTTCAATGCCTCGAACGCGAGTTGTGCAGTTTCATCCCATACAAATGGGGTGTCCTGTTTAAGTAGGCGCATGAAACCTTTTGTGATCTTGGCATAATTAACAATAAAACATTGAAGGAAGTTAGACTTTCCTTGTAGACTCTGAAGTTGCCTAAGTGAATGAGGAGGAGGCAGATTTACAATGGCCTCGACTTTTAAAGGATCCACCTGTATGCCCCTAATAGAGACAATGAATCCAAGCAATCTACCTGATTCGACGCAGAAAACACAATTGTGGGGATTCAAGCGAATTTTATAGTACCTGCATCTCTCAAAAATCAACCGTAAATGATCTGGATGCTGGATCCTCTTGCGAGAATGAGCAGGTAGATCATCAAGGTAGGGCTCAACAATGGATTTTATGTCGTGAAAAGCGAAGTTCATGGCTCGTTGAAAGGTTTCCCCTGCATTTTTCAATCCAAAGGGAATTTTTCTATACGCGAATGCACCCCAAGGGAAAATAAAAGTAGTTTTATGCTGGTCTTCCAGTTTGATTTGGATTTGATTGTAGTAGGAGAAAACATCCATAAACGAGAATACCTCACTACCCACACATGCATCTATGATTTGATCAATAAATGGTGTAGGGTAGTTGTCCTTAGGACAGGATTTGTTAAGGTCTCGAAATTCCATACAAACGTGAATAGTCCCTTGCTTTTTATCAACAGGAACTGGGTTGGACACCCACTCAGTCAAAGCAACGGGATATATAAAACCTGCTTTCAATAGCTTTTCCACCTCTGCCTTCACAGCCGCCGCTTTACGCGGGTTTCGGGGGCATAATTTTTGCCGAACTGGCTTAGCATCAGGATAGGTTGGGATCTCATGTTGAACAATAGATGGATCAATGCCTGACATCTCCTCATATGAATAGGCAAAGATATCGCGAAATTCCTTGAAAAGGGCAGTATAAGTGGCAGTCTCCTCCGGAGAGCAGCTTGCACCTATATAGATATTTTCGACGACATCTGGTTTTACAGAGATGTTGATTGGTATAGTAGTGGAAATTTTTTCCATATTCCCCTCGGCAAACACTCCTTCCCTAGGTAAAGGGTTGACAGGTGTATCAACATCATCCGACAGTCTCACATGGAACTCTTGGTTTTCTATCTTGCTTAGCTCTGGAAGGAAATAAGATCAGTGATGAAGATCCTCACATATCTTATCACGTGAACACATAGCTTCCAGAATAGCTTCATCTGAAGGTAAAATAGTGTCTAAGCAATCTATGGAATGTAAAGAGTTTTCCGCCCATGCAAGCATATAAACTTCTTCCAGATCATCCGAGACTATAAGAGGATCTGGAATGGGATCTACAGTGGTTTGGGTAATAGCTTGATACGCCACTTCCACTGCAGATAAGGGCACTTCTGATTCCTGAGGGGTTGGGAGGACCCAAGGATCAGTCCTATTGACCACCGAATCAATGGAATTCCCTACAGTATTAGAACCTATATAAAGGACTGGAGCTGGAATATCGAATGTGCCCATCAATGATGCGTATAGTCCAGCCCCCAAGCTCTGTGCAGTAGGTTTGGCCTAATCAACCAATGGCACAGTGGAATCTTTAGACTCTAAGCGGCCTTTACGAGTAAAATCAAGTTGATCAACAGTGACCAGCTTGCCCTCATGTGGAAAAACCATGACATGAAAGACAGCAGATGCAACAACAGACATTGCATAAGTCCAATTCCTACCCAGAAGCAAATTGTAGTCCAATGGAGCATCAATCACTTCGACTTCAATAGAGACTGCTTTTCCAGCCAACTTAATCTCGAAAGATGGTAGGATACCATGTGGATGGAAAGACCTTCCATCAAAATTAGTAAGTAAAGTGGTTTATGGGACCAGCTCTGGGGATCCGAGAGCTTTCCAACAGGCCAGGGACATAACACAAGTAGAGGCTCCCTCATCAACAACCGCTCGTCCAATGGTCATGCCACCATGGACAACATCTATCGATAGAGCTACATGATAAGGGAGGCAAATTTTAACATCAGAGAGATTAAATTTCGCTAAGAGACTCGAAGAGTCCATGCTACCTAGAGCTGCTAAGAGGGCATTCCGCTAAGCGGGACAGCTCTGTAGCACCTCCAAAGCTGACATTGCACATGGAATCTGAGCCAAGTCTTCAACCACTAAGTAGTTAGAAGTGGCTTGGGAATTTGGGTTATGCAAAGTCTTCTTAAAGACACCTTTGGGTATCTTTGGCATTATTTCCGCAGGTTTCTCTATAGTGAGAGGGTTGGAAGATTCAACTACAGCTTTACCCTTCTCATCGGTCTCTTTCTCACAGTTCTTGTTCCTGGTTTGTAACAAAGTTGAGGATCTAACCATGTTGATATAATTAGGGTCAGGAGTAGTTTGACTGCTCCCTGCTACGGTAGAAGCTGAAGCAGAATCCTGCCCTTGGGGAAAAGGATCCTTCAGGACAGCCGGCAGTTGACCTTGTAACAGCTTCTGAGCTTGTTCCATGAGGGGACAAATATGAGTAAGGTGGTCCCCTTGGCACAACTTACAAGGGAAATTGACTTTCTTCTTTTCCTTTTTTCCCCCATCAGCATTGTTTGCGGGCTTTGGCTTGTTTTGATTTTGGTTTCCCTCCCGCTTTTTACCTTTCTTCTTCTTCCCGCCGGGCTGCTGATTGCCCTTCGAAGAGGTTTGTGCAAAAAAATTTGCACTTTGGGAGGAGGGGGCAGCCTTTGCTGCCTCTGCCGTAGACTGTTTGACAGACAATTGGTGAAGTTGTTTTGTCAAAGACTCTACAGTGGGAGAGTTTACGGACCCAACCACACCATCGGCGTGGGGTCAAGGCTTGGGTTTCTCGGCCTCATGTGAAGGCCTTGGTGCCTCAGAGATGATTTCATAGAAAATCCCAGACTGTGAATAAATCAAGTCCAACTGTTGGGCCCTGAGTATGGCTTCTTCCTCAGTAGTCACTCCTGATGTGGAAACATCCTTAGATATATAGAGCAATAAAGTTTTAAGGAACCATTCTGATAGAAACTCAGGAGGGAGGGATGGTAGCTTTGATAAGGCTCTTTCACCTCCTCCACTCTTGGATATGATACGAGATGTGGGTTGCCTTGTTTTGTCTAAAGGTGGACAACAAGTCCGTTCCGAAATCGTAACGGACTAGAAGTTGAAAGTGGCTAAGGAAAGTGGTAGCCAAGTCCCAGAAACTGCTAAAAGTAGCAGAAGGAAGCTCAATGTACCATTTTGCTGCAGTGCCTATCAAGGTCCTATGGAACAGCCTCAATCTCACTGAATCTTCATTCAATGAGTTGGAAGAACACCATAAGTGAAAGGTGGTGGCATGTGCCCCAGGATCTTCACCAGCCTTACCTTCGAACTTAGGGATGTCTGAGGGCAGTTTGGTGGGAACAGGTGGCCACAAGGGATCATGCCTCACCGGATCGTTCATCAATTTTGATAAGTCTAGCAAGTTCAAGTTTTCCAGAAAAGGAATTTTTGGCCTAGCTGGTGTACTAGATGTACTAGCTTGGGTATTAGAGGGACTTGCCCCCGATCGCCCATAAGTAAAAGTGGGGTTGCCCCCAGACACCAGTTGTGAAGTGGGAAGGTTGCTTTGGAATGAATTCCATTCGTAAGCCACTGGATTTTGGGTGGGAGGTGCAGTGTAAGTGGTTCGGGCCATCCCCATAGAAGTAGGGGTCTGAAATACTAGAGCAGGTATCCCTCCACTAAACAAAGAGAAGGGAGAGCTCGTGTATGGGACCGAAATAGGGGTTTGGTAGCTTTTCCCATAAGAGGTGTTGCTGCCAAAATGCACTCCTACATATGAAGGAGGTGGAACTACGTATGGACTCGACGGGGGTATGTGCCCCCCATTCCAAGGGAATCCTTGGACAAAGGCCGAGGATCCCACCGGACCACTGTGGGTAGTGTAAGGGAAGGAAGAAGGAATTGTAGGCATACTAGGAATCCCAGTAGCCATATCACTAGACATACTTCCTATGTTCGAGTAAACCAGTGGTTGGACCACCCGGCTTGCTGGAGCTAAGGGTGTGGAAGGTAAACTAGATCTAGGGGTACTAACCGGGGGAGGTAGTACCCCTTCAACCGGAAGGGTTGAGGTGAAAACAAATGAACTTTCTCCCTCAAAAGACATAGCTCTACCTACAGGTACACCTAGCGCTGGTGAACTAAAAGACCTAACCTGCACGATCACTGGATCGTTCAAATCATTCAAGGGGGTATTATAATTTCTTGCAAACTAGTCAGCTTGCAATTCCTCTATCTCGACTGTGTCAACGTCAAAGTGGTTAGCTATTAATTCTGGTTCACCAAGAACCTCACTTACTCCTATTGGTTCAAAAGAACCACCTGTGCTTAATCTCCGCCTTTGGGGTAAAGGTGGAGGTTCCAGTGGTGTGAGAGGAGGAAGGTTTCTCAACCTTCTTAACCTTCTAAGCAGTTGGTCGTCCAGAATTAAGACTTTAAAAAATCACACCCTGAGGCCAACTAAACAAAAGAATATCCACAGAGCATACACTAAAAATATCCTAGAGTCTCAAGCAATCAAAATAGGCTATAAAGATATGCTTTCCCGAAGAAAGCTGATGAACAGTTACTTGGCGTCCTTGAGGGGTTCTTAGGCACAAGCGAAGGAATCACCCAACCACCCTCCTACACTTTCCACAAGGGTTACCTTCCAAGTCTGTTCAAGGTGAACCAGAAATAACCTTCCGATTTACCTGGGTATGATCCCTAAAAAGACAAGAGACTAAGGCTACCTTGACAATACCTACTTTCTGAGGGGACAGTTGTCAGCCGAACTCGTACACATGGGCAGGGTAGCTGAGCCCGAAACTCTGTCTAGGATAGAATCCCCAGATGCGTAAAATTCCTGGGTTATGTTTTGACAGGGATTTAGAAGGTTATCCCCTCTGTCCAAGCCTCCACGCAGCCTAGTGGTTAACTCCCGTTTGAGAGGAGCTTCCCAGATACAGCGGTGGAACCAAGGATTTACCTAATGAATGGTCCACTATGTCTAAGTTTATAATTTGTGGGAAGTTTACACTCCCTAGCCCACAAATCTAGCCTAAGCTAGTAGGTGAAAGGCCCTAAAAATAAAAACTTACTAATAAATTTTAAATTTATGCGTTAATTTTAAGGGCTGTTTTCTACTCAAAGGAAGTGGAAGTGATGGACTATATGGTGTTTTGACTCAGCAGAAAATAAATGAAAGTAAAAGTGCATTTAAAGCAAACTAACACTATAAAATAAACTTCTTTTCAGTTTTTCAGATATGTATTGATGAATTAACAGCACTTAATAAGAGAAACTAGCCTATGTTTTTGTATTTTTCTGAGATAATATTTTTTAAACTGAAACAAACACTACTTTATGCAAAAATTACAATGTAAAATATTAACTATGTTTTGTTTTTCACTTTAAAAAATGCTAAAAAAAAAAGTACTATGCATCTACAATGCACTGCTTGAGTAAACTTGATTCTTATGGACTGTATAAAAACTACAAACTGAAGTAAATAGGCAAACAGGACCAAAAAACTAGCAAAAAAGCAGGCTAGGACCCTAGCTTGGGTGCAAACATTGACACAAAATCAATGCACACTTTAAACAGGCAAGAGTAAACCAATAACTGACAGAAAGCAGACTGGAAAGACAGAGTCTAAGACCCTGATCACTGATCTAGACTCGGGCACTCTCACCAACAACCCAAACAGGCCAAAAAAATTCAAGATGCAAACAGTGAATAAAACAAGTGAAAAAGGACTCAAGGGATTTCAAAAGCACTAAGATGTGATCACCTGAGACATTCAGAACAACTCTACAACACTCTTAAAGAAAATCTTCTCAGACAACAGGAATTATAACAGGAAAAAGAACAAGCAAACTTTCACACAGAAATCCCAGTTTCCAGAAGTACTCGCGACTATCTAGCAGTGCAAGTCGCAAATGATTCGCGACTGTTCAGTGGAACAACCCACAAATGCAACTTAAAATTCGTGACTGTCTAGAAGGGAAACCCGCGAATGGGCATACAAATTTCTCAACAATAGAGAAAAAACCCAAGACTTTCAAATGCTGAAGTAATTAAGAAGCAGGATAAAAATCACAAGCAAACTTCAAGCAAATACTGGTCAGGAAAACAAAAAAAGACCTAAAGCAGACTAGGATTCCCCAACGGAGTCACCAGTTCTGTTGTACAGGATAATTCACCTAATAACCTAGGTCTGGATGGTTACCAACATACTCATTACTTGCAGACAGTTTGACTCTAAAAGCACAGAATAGGAAATAGGAAAGTAGAAGGACTTACTTGTATTAAACGAAGGCTGATCCTTGCTATCTTCTCCCTCTCTGATCCACTTCCAAAGTCGCCAGGATAGTTCGTCATTCACCTATTAATAAACACTCTTCCAGATACAAGATGATTCATATATATAAATGCAGGTTAGGCAAATCATATATCATATTGAAATGTAAACATTTACCAATCTACAAGATATGAAACACATATGGAAGAAGTAATGTCTTTATTAACAATAATGGAAAGAGTTTAGGTTACAACCCAATGTCTGAACAAGGACTCCTGTGTCACCAAAGGACTCTGAGTTTCTCTGCTCCAAAGATTTTTGTAGACAATCCACCAGCATAACTTTGCTCTCCAAGTATGACTATCCAACACCCTCCCCAAGGCCTCTATTTATATGGATGAAATGAGGCAGTTCTTGAAGGTTAGGGAGGTTGTGGCAGTTAAGAAGATTAAGTTAAATGAGTAAAATAATATTCCATTAGCATATGGTTTTATGTTTTAATGTTGAGGAAACCATTCGTGGGTCTGTAGTAGAGCAACCCGCGAATGATTCGCGACTATATAGAAGAGCAACCCGTGAATACAAGGATTCACGACTTGCTGTATAGGAGACTCGCGAATGATGCGCGAGTTGTCAATATAGAGAGTCGCGAATACAACTCAACATGGAAAAATGGCAAAGTAACCAGCTGGGTATATAGGGAATGTACTTCATCATAAGCCAAGGTATAGTGAATATGGGAAACCTCAATCCATAAGTGTCCTTTTGTGTGCCGACATGAGGGATATCAGTACTCGGATGGAGAGGTTCCATTCAGGTGTATAACAGTCAGTCTCACAAAATTTGTATGAATGCTTTGGAGTGTCCGCTCCGCATCCACACCCATGATGTCATCTCCTCTTCCCCTCCATCTATGATGAGGGAATCCCTCTGGCCACCATGGTCCCACATCTACACACAAATGGTAGATGTCACTATGTATTGTCATGAAAAAATATGTCTTTTTGATTCCATATAATGAAGAAACACAAAAAAATTAAATAACTCAAAAAATTTAAAAAGAGAGGGTCGATATTCGTTACCTATATCGCCATATGCCAATATTGCACTAGTACAAGTGATCAATTTTGCCACGGAAAAACGTGGCAATATCCACGGAAAAGCGTGGATATTGCCACGTCTAAGTGTTTTTTTTCCCGTGGCAGTCCTTTTGTCGCAATAGCGACGACCCGTTAATTGCGTGGCAAGAGCGACGGAAATACGTCGCAATTGCGACGGACCTTCCTAGAATGAAAAAATCAACCTGCGACGGTACGACGTCTCTATATCGATGAGTAAGCATCGCAAAGTTCCACGAGTAAGCGTCGCTATATCGACGAGTAGCCGTCACTTTATCGACGAGTAGGCATCGCTTTATCGACGAGTAACCGTCGCAAAGTTCCACGAGTAAGCGTCGTTATATCGACGAGTAACCGTCGCAAAGTTCCACGACATGCCGTCGATATAGCGACGATATCTGTAGTTTTAAAAAAAAAAAATATGGTCATGATTGGTTAGGGACACAGACAATATTGCCGTCTTTTGTTTTCCCTATTAGGATCCGATTGTTTGGGGAAGGGACCTAACGAAAGGGGATTGTATTTTTTATATGTTCACTTTT
>LPNX010836898.1:118485-145434 GCA_001517045.1 Pseudotsuga menziesii | reverse complement strand
ATATATATATGTATATATGTATGTATGTATATGTATATAAGTGGCAAAGCCTATTATAACTTGGTTGTTAAACTAGTAGTGAGGATAACCATCACTTGTTACTACCTGAATGTAAGGTGTCGTTATTCAAGGAAAACCGTGCCACCTAAAATAATGCACTGGTGGTTTGTAAAGGGGAGTACATCCACTCTTTCCAAAGGCATCTATATCTTGGTTCGTTAACACGTTTCCTTACATACGAGTAAGATCAGCTCTTAGTAAATCATGAGTAATTTTATATCTTACTCAAACACATACACACACATCCACACACCTAAATGTGAGGCATCTTTATTCAAGGAAAACAATGCCACCTAACATCCATTGACGATTTCTAAGGGGGCATATATCTACTCTATGACAAAGGCCTCTAGGCCTTGGGTCATTAACATGTTTCCTTACTATCCAGTAAGATTAGTTCTTCGTCAACTGTGGATAGTTTTAGATTTCTCTCTCTCTCTCGCACACACACAAACACACACATAATTATATTGTTTTATTAATATATGTTTATTTACTTTATTTTTTGTTTATATTGGTCTGTTGACATATAAGGTTTTCAAAATTACATTTCCTAACTAATATAAAACTTAAATAAAAACAAATAATTACAGCGAGAGGAGTGAGGTTCTCTATAGCCCATTATGAGGGATATGTTGTAGTGTAAGGTAATGTTACATAATAAAAGAAAAGTAATTAAAAATTCATGTCGGCTCATAAAATAAAATTAAAAATTAAAAAAAAAAAATATGTCTGCTCATAAAATACATAAATAAATATTTGATTTTCTTAATGCGTAAAAATTTAAGAAAAATAAATTACACATTAATAAATTGAATCCTCTCTGTGCTTGCTTGATAGATCGGGTTCAAGATAAACCTACACTTGTTTATTTACTATTTGTTTATGATCATAATTTTATTAATATAATTATATTTATTTTACTTTTATTTGTATTGATTTGTTGACATATAAACTTTGCAAAATTACATTTTCTAACCAATGTCAAAAATAAAATCCAGCATAGATCCAAATCCCAGACTCTATCAAGCGCTGAGAGGGATCAAATCTTTGGAGGTGCAGACCTCTTCTTAAGTATTGCACTCAACTATCAGCTTTAATGTGATTCGGACCAAAAGGCACATTTTTTTATTTAAGGTTCACAAATAATATTTTTATTATTAATATTTAATACTATTTAAGGTTCACATACAATATTTTTTATTTTGTTAGGAAAAAACATTAAAACATCTCCCCCATACATAGTTTTAAAACCATGTGCAAGGCCCTCCTAAAATCATGGGTTGTTTAGGAGGCCTTGCACATGGTATTAAAACCATTTTCAATTACCTCCTAAACCATGTACAACAAAACCATGGGTTGTTTAGGAGGACTTGCACATGGCTTTAAAACCATTTGTAAGGCCCTCCTAAACCATGTATAATAAAACCATAGGTTTTTAAGAGGTCTTGCACATGGTTTTAAAACCATGTGCATGACCAACATTTTTTTTGCGGATAATTCATTTTTTTATTTTTATTATTTTGTTAAGTAGAAACATTACAACATCTCCCCTATATTGTGTTGTTTTTCTCACGGACATTTTTTTATGGTAGATAATTAAATTTTTTATTATTTTGTTAGGTAGGAACATTACAACATCTCACCCATATTAGATTGTTTTTGTGGCCGACATTTATTTTGGAAGATAATTAAAAGTTTTGTTTTTTTATAGCCGACATCTATGTAACGTTACATAAGATTACAACGTTACATAACGTTACAACGTTACATAACGTTACAACGTTACATAACGTTACAAGATCTCCCCCATACTAGGTTGTAGAGCGCCTCTCAGCGCAATAAACAAATAATTAGTTAAAGATCATTAATTTGGTGGTTTGTACCAATACACTAAGTTGATTCTCTAATAAAACTTGAAGTTAATATAATTTAAAATTAATTAATCAAATTTGATTTATCAAATGCAAAACCTTTCAAAGTATTTTCAATTTTTTCCACTTTAAAAAATGTGAAACCTCTTTTAAAGATATACTCCATCTCAATGTATAATAAACATAAGGTTTAAATTAAAATAAACCGAAGCAAATGCAAAGACCTTTGAAGTGTCCTCAATTTTTCTACTTTAAAAATGGTTTGCGTCTTTTAAAAATATAGTCCATCTCAATGTGCAATAAACCTAAGGTTTAAATGAATATAACCCGAAGCATTTATATGAAGTTAGTTTTAAATGAATATAAACTGAAGCAATAATATGAAGTTAGTTTTTTTTTTCATTTTTTTCTTTTCAGAAGTGTTATCCCTAAAGTTGAACCTAGACTACAGGGGTTCAAGATTAAAGAAATCTTTTTCAAAAATATACTTCAATGAAATCAATATAAAGAATGGGCTGGTATATAATCAAAGATATAGGAAAATCACACAATCTTTAATGAACTGTATAACATAAAACAAGATACAAAATCCAATATCAAAGGAATCTACGATCATGAAATTATGAAATGAGACTGGATCTATTTTTTGAAAGTTTAAAAGATAATTGTATTTCAACATAAGAATCATTGCAATGGGATTCAATGGACCATATACAAGATAAATCATAAGAAACACAATTTATAAGACACACAGACAAATCATAATCGTAGAACCTATATTGAAGATGTAGAGTATTTCATGTCATACAGAAAGTTATCAAAACTGGATCTTCATAACTCCAATTGCCACCCCTTTGTCCCATCTAGAGACTTTCCTTAAATACAAAATATTTGTTTGTTTAAGCTAACTATAAGATCCTACTTCTATGAAATATATCGAGCCTTCTCAAAAATACGGAAGTCAATCCCCTTTAAACAGTGTTTGAGTACAAGTGTAATATAAAAAAGATATATGTCAATAAACAACATTACTTCAAAAGCAAACTACAATTCGACATCTAAAGACTTCGTCGTGTAAGATGGAAGCCTTCCAAGAGATTTTGCCACATCTACCATATTAACAATATTGGTCTTGATACCATTGCCCCGTCCTTCAATTTTAGTAAGCAGTTTTGGCATCTTATACCTGTAGAGAACATCATCGCGGTTTCCTGCACCGATGTTTTGGAGAGCCATCGAGGGAAAACATGCAGAGTATTATTTATCCATAAGTTGGCCATTAGAAGGCTCTCTCCAAGCAAAACCAAGTAAAAGCATGTAAATTTTATTTATCCAATAGTTCGCCATCACAAGGCACTCTCCTCACATGCTAAACATCAAAACTTTCTCAAAGATGCCCAAGCATTTTTCTTTAGTACGGCTCTAAAGGCTTGCGGAAATTTGTTCTTGCATAGACTGCTGCTGACCCCAGTTCCTCCTCAATTCGTAAGAGCTAATTATATTTGGCAAGTCGCTCAGACCTACAAGGAGCACCTGTCTTGATTTGGACCGTGGACAAGCTCACTGCTAGATCTGCAATAAAGGTGTCTTCAGTCTCACCACTGCGATGACTTGTCATCACTCCCCATCCAGCATGTTTGGAAATTTTTACTGCTTCAATACTTTCAGTAACAGAACCAATTTGGTTCACCTTCAGTAAAAGAGCATTGCAATATTTTTCATTGATGGTCTTTCCAACACGCTTCGGATTTGTCACTAATAGATCATCCCCAACAATTTGCACCTTTTCCCCAATTGTGGCTATAAATTGGGCATAGTGAGCCCAATCATCTTGATCAAATGGGTCCTCTATTGATACAATTGGATAATCCTCAACGAATGACTTGTAAATATTGATCAGCTCAGATACTGATATCTTCTGTCTACCATTATTATTCTCCTCCTTGAAGTTCAAATCATATTTTTTATCCTTCTCAGTGTAAAACTCAGAAGCAGCAACATCCATGCCAATAACAACCTTGCCAGTGTAGCCTGCTTTCTCAATGGAAATCTTCAATAATTCTAGACCTTCTTTATTTTCCTGAATGTTTGGAGCAAAGCCTCCTTCATCTCCCATTAGAGGAAATTTCAACTCAAAATGGGCCTTTTAACTTTTATTCAATTTCCATGTCATCATGTGTTAGCCAATGAAATTGCTTTAAATTTGAAAAACCGTATAGGTCTTAAACACTTTTTTAATATAAAGTTGGGGATATGTATCATAAAAAAAACTACTTTTTTTGTTTGTATTTTTGACATATCTCCCCATGTTTTTACTCAAATTTCGATCGGGAGAGCTTGTTGGATGCGGAATTCATTTCCGCATCCAACGAGCTCTCCCGATCGAAATTTGAGTAAAAACACGGCGAGATATGTCAAAAATACAAACAAAAAAGTAGTTTTTTTCTTTTCTTCCTCCAAAATTAATAAATATTATTTTATTATTTTAACTATTATTTTATTAATTCATTTTAGGAGGCCCATTTTGAGTTGAAATTTCCTCTAATGAACATTTATCACATCTTGACCATACTTCTTCTTAATTACAGCCTTCAAATGATGATAAACTTCTGAACCCATCTGCAGCACATTGCAGGGATATCATTTGCGTCTTTGAAATTAGAATCTCTGTCTCTGGATTTCCACATCCATAGCACTGGACATATTTCTTTATAAAAACTTCCAGCAAAGCAGCCATCTTTCCATTGTCGTGGGAGCTATTACTTTGGTTCCCCGAGCTAGCCATTGGATTCTCAAAGGATTCAAATCTCTGCATTATTGTCGACTCGTAGCTTGGCGGTCCATCCCTTGATAGATGAGAGTCCAGATGCTGATCTTGGTATTCAAATTGAAACCTGAGTGGTCACTTTGACATTTGGATGCTGCCAGAAACTGAAATTTTGCTGGATCAGATCTGATGATAACATCTGGCTTTGTCTGGGGATGGCATGCTCATTGTGAGCTGCCAAGAACAAGTAGACCAAGTGCCTTTCCATTTCATTAGGCTGGAGTCTTCATCACAAATCTCTGCTACTTAAAAAGCTTGAAAACAAACTACTGACTGAATCTTTAAACTACTCTGCAAATTGAAATAATCCTCTCACAACAATCTGATCACACTGTACAAACTTAAGGAAATGCTTGAAGCATCAAGCTTATTTATTTACACTCCCATTCTAATCATCTGCTTTCTTTTGATTAGGTAAAATCATGCTTCCAATAAAGCCATACAAATATTTGACTAACTGGTAAAACTTCTGATCTGGAGATGATGAATAAAGGAGCCCATGGAATATCAAAATTCATTTCAAAAGAAGGGAAAATCCAACCTCCATTTGACAAAAACAATATGACATTTGAGCTGCTCAAAGACTCCATATAATCAACAAATGGATCAATGAATCTATAAGGAAATACCTCTTGTTGAAGATCAAAATATCTCTGTATATCCTCTTCCTCATAATGGCTGCCACTTTCAGCTACCTGCAAACTGAATTGCAAATATGGCTGCTCAATGTCTTCTACAGATTCAGGATGGTTGATTTCCACACAATGTTGTTCCTCATCAAAATTTGATTCATAGTTGTCATACATCCGTTGGCTGCTCCTCAAATCAACAAAAGCTGATGTAGAGATATGCTCTTTTTCATCTGAATACTCATCATAAATTGGCATATCTTCAGAGTGAATCAGTTGATGCTGATCCCAATCTAGAACTTCATTGTCTTCATCATAAAATTGAGCATTCTGATCGATTTCTAAAGATGAAGATTTATGTTCTATGATGCTATCATCCACTTTAATTTCAGAATTTTGAAAAATTTATTGTTGTAAAATGGAATTAGAGGAAGATAATATATCTTCTTCCTTCTTCATAGCATAACCACCAGCTTCATCTTTACTAGTGGAAGAATCTACTTCTAAACCCTAGATACATAATGCATATCCCCTACAGCAATGCTCAAAAAGACATTCAGCTAGGTAAATCCTCTTACAATATGAATTAAAGGCATCATGAAAATCTTTCAAAGAGGAAATACTGGAAGGAGGAAGAGTTCTGTACCATTGTCTCGCACAACCATCTAATGAATACATAAACATTTTCATCAATACATCTTCATGATGTATACTCAGCTGATCCATGTATTGATGAAATTTAATTACATGATGTGCCGGATTGTCCTCTTCCTTTTCTCGGAATCGTGGAAGAAAATCTCCCCATTCATCAATGATAGGTACTATATTTAGAAAGCCAGGAACATTTGAGAAATTGAGCAGAGCAAATCTCTGTGCCAACATAGTTTCAAAACGCTTTGACATCTCGTAAAATTGCCTCTGGATTCTTCAAACATGGAGTCGCCCGGTGAATAAATATGTAGTCAAACTAGTGTCCTGCTCATGTCCACCATCAAGAGCTAGATCTAATCGTTCTCATTCTTTCTCGGGGAAGATATCCTTTCATTTCTCCATCCCCGGCAACGGCGCCAGAAGATGTTATCCCTAAAGTTGAACCTAGACTACAGGGGTTCAAGCTTAAAGAAATCTTTTTCAAAAATATACTTCAATGAAATCAATATAAAGACTGGGCTGGTATATAATCAAAGCTATAGGAAAATCACACAATCTTTAATGAACTGTATAACATAAAACAAGATACAAAATCCAATATCAAAGGAATCTACGATCATGAAATTATGAAATGAGACTGGCTCTGTTTTTTAAAAGTTTAAAAGATAATTGTATTTCAACATAAGAATCATTGCAATGGGATTCAATGGACCATATACAAGATAAATCATAAGAAACACAATTTATAAGACACACAGACAAATCATAATCATACTCATATCAAGGTAGAACCTGTATTGAAGATGTAGAGTATTTCATGTCATACAGAAAGTTATCAAAATTGGATCTTCATAACTCCAATTGCCACCCCTCTGTCTCATCTAAAGACTTTCCTTAAATACAAAATATTTGTTTGTTTAAGCTAACTATAAGATCCTACTTCTATGAATCGAGCCTTCTCAAAAATAGGGAAGTCAATCCCCTTTAAACAGTGTTTAAGTACAAGTGTAATATAAAAAAGACATCTGTCAATAAACAACATTACTTCAAAAGCAAACTACAATTTGACATCTAAAGACTTCGTCGTGTAAGATGGAAGCCTTCCAAGAGCTTTTGCCACATCTACCATATTAACAATATTGGTCTTGATACCATTGCCCCGTCCTTTAATTTTAGTAAGCAGTTTTGGCATCTTATACTTGTAGAGAGCATCATCGCGGTTGCCTGCACCGATGTTTTGGAGAGCCATCGAGGGAAAACATGTAGAGTATTATTTATCCATAAGATGGCCATTAGAAGGCTCTCTCCAAGCAAAACCGAGTAAAAGCATGTAAATTTTATTTATCCAATAGTTTTCCATCACAAGGCACTCTCCTCCCATGCTAAACATCAAAACTTTCTCAAAGATGTCCAAGCATTTCTCTTTAGTACGACTCTACAGGCTTGCGGAAATTTGCTCCTACATAGACTGCTACTGACCCCAGTTCCTCCTCAATTCGTAAGAGCTAATTATATTTGGCAATTCGCTCAGACCTACAAGGAGCACCTATCTTGATTTGGACCGTGGACAAGCCCACTTCCAAATCTGCAATAAAGGTGTCTTTAGTCTCGCCACTGCAATGACTTGTCATCACTCCCCATCCAGCATGTTTGGACATTTTTACTGCTTCAATACTTTCAGTAACAGAACCAATTTGGTTCACCTTCAGTAAAAGAGCATTGCAATATTTTTCATTGATGGCCTTTCCAACACGCTTCGGATTTGTCACTAATAGATCATCCCCAACAATTTGCACCTTTTCCCCAATTGTGGCTGTAAATTGGGCATAGTGAGCCCAATCATATTGATCAAATGGGTCCTCTATTGATACAATTGGATAATCCTCGACAAATGACTCGTAAAGCTTGATCAGCTCAGATCCTGATATCTTCTGGCTACCATTATTATTCTCCTCCTTGAAGTTCAAATCATATTTTTGATCCTTCTCAGTGTAAAACTCAGAAGCAGCAACATCCATGCCAATAACAACCTTGCCAGTATAGCCTGCTTTCTTAATGGCAATCTTCAATAATTCTAGACCTTCTATATTTTCCTGATGGTTTGGAGCGAAACCTCCTTCATCTCCAAAATTTGTCGCATCTTGACCATACTTCTTCTTAATTACAGCCTTCAAACGATGATAAACTTCTGAACCCATCTGCAGCACATCGCAGGGATATCAGTTGCGTCTTTGAAATTAGAATCTCTGTCTCTGGATTTCCACATCCATAGCACTGGACATATTTCTTTATAAAAAATTCCAGCAAAGCAACCATCTTTCCATTATCGTGGGAGCCATTACTTCGGTTCCCCGAGCCAGCCATTGGATTCTCAAAGGATTCAAATCTCTACATTATTGTCGACTCATAGCTTGGCGGTCCATCCCTTGATAGATGAAAGTCTAGATGCTGATCTTGGTATTCAAATTGAAACCTGAGTGGTCACTTTAACATTTGGATGCTGCCAGAAACTGAAATTTTGTTGGAGCAGATTTGATGATAACATCTGGCTTTGTCTAGGGATGGCATGCTCCCTGTGAGCTGCCAAGAACAAGTAGACCAAGTTCCTTTCCATTTCATTGGGCTGGAGTCTTCATCACAAATCTCTGCTACTTAAAAAGCTTGAAAACAAACTACTGACTAAATCTTTAAACTACTCTGCAAATTGAAATAATCCTCTCACAACAATCTGATCACACTATACAAACTTAAGGAAATGCTTGAAGCATCAAGCTTATTTATTTACAGCTCCCATTCTAATCATCTGCCAATAAGAATGTTGTTTCCATTACCCACTTGCCAAGATAGACCATGACCTAGCCAGGGAAGGGTCTGCAAGAATCCCCTCCAAGTAACAGAGCCTCCATGAGAATGAAATTTTTTGCCACGAAGCCAATCAACAACTGAGGAATTCTTCAGATATTTTCTCATGATAACCTAATGCCATAACCCGTCAGTCTGGAGTACCATCCAAAAGTTCTTAAGTCTTAAAGCAATACTGAACCAAAGTAAATTCTTGATACCCCACCCCCCATTTTTTTTTGGCCAAGACAGTTGCTGCCAATTGGCCAGATTGTACCTATTTTTATTACCAGAAGAGCCCCATAAGAAAGAAAAAGTAATACTTCTGAGCTTATTAATAACAGATACAGGAATGGGGGCAAGTCCCAACCAGTAAACACGTATGCTTGTAAGAATTGGTTCAACAAGGATCAAATGACCTCCAAGCGAGAAGAGCTTGTGTGACCAGTGAAGAATTTTGTTTTCAATTTTTTGTACCAGCCAATGCCAATCATTAATCCTACCCTAGAGGCTTGAGTTGATAGCCCAGGTATTTGAACCCAGAAGCAATTAGTTCCATTTTATAGGGCAGAATATGAGCAATGTCGGTACCAATGTCAACATCCAGATTGTTGAAAAGAAAGCATGATTTGTCCACACTAATGCACATCCCTGAAGCCTTGCAGAAAGTACTTAAAATGACCTCGAAAGCCATCCATTCAGATAAGGTACCAGTACCCAACAGTATAACGTCATCCACAAAAAGGAGATGCGTTAGGGAAAGTGAAGAAGAAATCTTAATGCCTTTGATGAGACCATGATCCCTGGCATCTGCAATCATGAGGTTGAGTCCTTCAATGACAAGAATGAAGAGCAAGGGAGATAAGGGACAGCCTTGTCGGATACCACGAGAGGCTTTAAAGAACTTTGAGGGTGTGCCGTTGATAAGGACAGCGAAATTTGCTGAAGTGAGACAGGCCATAATCCAATTAACCCCAAGAAGAGGAACCCCAATTTGGATAAGAATGAGACGGATGAAAGACCAGTTAACTCTATCAAAATCCTTTACCAAATCCAACTTCAATATGAGAGCACATGTGTTTTTTGGTTTTCAGAGTGTGGAGAGCCTCCTAGATAATGCCAATAGGTTCAACAATCTGTCGATCTTTGAGGAACCCATACTGTTCTCTGGAAATGTGGGAGTCCAAGTGAGGTTTTCCAAGTGAGGTCTCAATCTAACAATTATAACCTTCGAAATCAGTTTGTATAACAGATTACACAAGGAAATAGGTCTGAAATCAACAAATGAAGAAGGCTTCTCCCTTTTAGGAATCAATGCAAGAAAGGTAGAGTTCAGTGCAGGAGGGACACATCCTAAAACCCTAACACAATCAACAACAGAAAGCAAGTCATTACCCAATAGGTCAAAAAAGTACAGATAAAATTCAACAATCCATCCATCAATGCCAGGGATCCTATCCGTCTTGAAGGAGCGAAGGGCACTTTCAACTTCATATCGTGTAACAGCTTGAGTGAGACTAGGTGCATCCTCAAGAGAAATCATATTGGGATACAGCATGACCACCCTAAGCTATTCGAGCAAACTGGTTTGCTTGTCATCACTGAAGATTTGAGAAAAATGACCAAGACCCAACTCTTTAAGAGCATTCTCATCCTCAACAATACAACCATCCTCATCCATAAGAGACCATATGGTATTCTGATTCCTTCTGCCAGATGCCAGAGTATGAAAATACTTAGTATTGGAATCCCCATGGAGAGCCCACTTTGTGATACTTTTTAGTTGCCAGGTCAAAAGGAGATGGTCATATAAATGCTTTTTCTTATTGCAGAGAAAAGTCAGGGCTAACTGTTCATCCTGTGTGAGGATACCAAAGGCCGAATTTGTGAGGATAGAGCAGATGTCCTAGTCTACCCTATGGGACTCAGATTCCAAGAAGGAAATTTTTTCCTTAATCCAGCTCTTAGTCTTCTGCTTTAGGGAAAGAATTTTTTTAGTGAGAAGTTCATAGTCAGAGCAAGAAGGAGAAGCAGACAGCTCGGACCACTGTTTTGTAACCCAAGTGGTGAAGTCAAGATCATTCAGCCAGGATCGATTGAACTTGAAGGGGTAATTATAGGACCCAACTGATTTATTCCACTCTAGGCAAATAGGATAGTGGTTGGATATGTCGGAGTGATGAGTCCACACCCGATGAACCTGGAAAGAAGGGATCAAAGAAGAAGCAATAAGGAATCGATCAATTCTCTTGTTGATCTGATCCGAGCCAACCCTCCCATTCCTCCATGTAGGGCCAACAAAGGGGGGAGCAATGTCCAAAAGCCCCAGAGAGTCAAAAAAGAGTTTAAAGTGCGAGGAGAGAGGGTCAATAACAACCTTTTTTCCCCAAGTCTCAGAAGCACACAAGGTAATATTCAGGTCACCCCCCAAAATCAAGTTCGAAGAATCAAGAAGACCCCCCCCTACAGACATTCTCCCAGAAAATATCTCGATGCTTGTAAGGGCCATAACAATTGAGAAAGTCAATGGGATCCTTCAAACCCTAAAAGTAGCTTTGACGAGGATACCAGCAACAGTTTCGAATGCATGACATCTGACCTGATGGGGGTTCTAAGTAGACAATAACCCACCCGAGAGACCAAAAGCACTAATGGCACAAAACTCCCAGCTAGGTAAGAGCTTAGAGAAAGCAAGGAGAGAAGGGAAGGAGCTACACATAGTCTCTTGCAAGAGAATCATATCAGGACGAACCAAATGAAAAAGAGAACGGAGGCTACATTGTTTGGCCTTACCTCCCATGCCCCTGACATTAAGAGAGAGGATCAACATTAAGGGGCATATGGGGGGGACTGGTCGCTCTAAGTCCCCTGGAAGAGTGTCCTCTAGCAGCATATTTGATGCATACTAAGAGGGGAATATAAGGAGGAGAGGCTAAGGAAAGATCCCCCGATATGTTCTTTTTATCCTTCCTCTTTTTCCTGATAGTCACATTTTCAAAACGAACGGAGTTTAAGTGTAGAGTGGAAGGGGAAGAGGGAGTGGTAGCAGAGAAAATAGATAGATATTTTTGTAGGGAAGGATCAGTGAAGGAGGGGGATATAGTAGGGTTGTGAAGTGGGGAAGGAATAGGGAGGGAAGAGGTCGAATGAGGAAGTGGTGGGAAATCCACCAGAGATGCGAAGGGAGGCACTGAAGGGGAAGAGTGAGGGATAGGAGTGACAGGGGAAGACAGAGAGGGAGCCGGCTCTAAGGAGGTATTGTCAGAGGGGGAATAATTCACGTCAGAGGAGTCAAAAAGAGGGGAAGGCATCAAACCCGAGGCACCCTCAGGAGCACAAACCGAAACATCTAAACCCGCAGAAGAAGGATCTTTTTCCATACTATCTAAAGAAACCAGCATAGTATCAGAAACATCCTCAAAGAGAGATAGGGAATGTGAATAAATACCAAATTGGGGTGCTCCGGAGCATAAGGTTCAGTGGGTGCTCTAACCACTGGAGAGCCTTCAAGACTGGAGCATGGGCTCTTCACCATGAGGTTGGGGCAGGAACGTCAAAGATGTCCAGTTTCCTGGCAACGACTATAGTGAAAAGGCACGTGCAAATAGTCCAACTTCTGTACCAGGAGACGTTCCAAGCATAGTATCTCTACTTCAGCAGGAAGACCATGAGAAATGTCCAGCTCAATTAACACCCGAAAAATTCTTTTGTTGAAAGAAAGGTGAAAGTCCTCATCCACATCCACAAATATACCAATAGTGTTTGCAATGCCCTCAATAATATTCAAATTCCAGAGTGGGGGAGGGAGGGAAGTAAAACCCAGAGGTGACGTTTTGTAATCCGTTCACGGAGTGGATCAAACTGGGAGTGCCAACGCACTCCCAATTACTAGTCCTTACCCTTATGTGTGGCAGGGAATATAGTAATCGGTTTGTAGATTTTTAGTATTACTACATAAGGAACTAGACTTATATTTAAAGTTTTTTTTAATATAGTAATTAGCTTGTTGATTTTTAGTATTACTTTACATAAAGAACTAAACTTATATTTAAAGTTTTTTTTTTAATTTTATTTTGACAAATGAAAATTAAAGAACTTTTATTTCAACCAATCTACAATTTTGTGGTTTTATTTGGCTTCATCATGATGCCCACAGAATTTTTTTGAACTTATAAGCTATGTTTGGCCATGAAGATTCAGAGATAGCATTAGTTAAGTAACATTTTATCATATTACAATGAGATAGAATTAGTTTAAGTAACATTGTATTACAATGAGATATGTTTTTACTTGCTCAAAGAACATTTGCAATTATTTACTTGCAAGGCAGCTTTATAATTCAAAACTAGCTTATTATAGATAAATTGTTGTAGTTTGTTTTAGTGTAGAATTTGAAAATTGATGGAGATCAATGATTTCAAGTAAATTCCTTTGTACTTGTCCCTACCAATTGCAAGGGTTTTTAACGAGATTTCTCAATTCCAATCTAACTTGTATCAACTATGAGACTCTGGCTCTATCATGCTTAGTTAAAATAAATGGGGATGGCGGGAAGGGAAGCCACATTCAAGAAGAACTATGATCAACTTGCAGGGAGGGATACCCTTGCAGAACTACAAGAGGGAGAGGTTCTTGGCATTGTCATGGCTATTTAAACAATAAGAAGGCCGGGGACGAGCTTGACAGTTGATCGTGTGAATATCCATTTTCATGTATTATTTACTATATTTTTGAGCATCCCCCATCTTTAGCTTAAAGAAACTATCCTAAAGCTACTAAACCTACTAGAGAAACTGCTAATCCTACTAGCTTTCAGGAGGTAATAAGAAAAGTGTTTCCAAAGGATTCTTCATAATTTTTATGTATGGTTGTTGGCATCCTTATGACTAATTTTACATTTTGGTTGTCTTCAGGACTTCTTTGTGGACCATGCAAATACACAAGTGCAAACCATTGATGGACTAGTACCTCTGAAAATAATATTCATGCAGAATCATTACTGCAAACTATTGACGAGGGCTTGAGAGTAGTGGCAAACTATGCAATCAATGGACTAATGTGAACTGTCTACATGACATTCGCCGAAAGCCACTTACCTTATGCGGGTCAGAACGAGCTAGGATGTCATTAGGAACCTCCATTTTTTTTCCATGGGAGACTTGCATTACTACTTCATTAGAGAAATGTATATAGGGATAACTCACTATAGTTTTATTTTGAGAAATTTCTTCTTTCAAATACCCACACGGGTTCGGTAAGTCGTCTAGTACTATAGCCAATACCAAAATTAGTGCTTTATTCAACGACTGTGTAAAGGTGGTTATTTTGAATTAAATGGTATTGATACTCACTTTAGTGGCTACTCATAACTTCAATGTCTGCTTAGAAGTCCATGTCCAACATGATCCATGATTTGATGTGTACAATATGATATCACAATGCAGTTGGTTGCATCGCTATGAACAGGAAGCCATGTGAAGTAGCAGCTATTGGTTTAGCAAGTAACGATACAGTTGGAAATAATAGCAACAATAAGATGGTTTTTCAATCTTGTAGGAAAGAGGAGCAAGTACCGTAGAAGTCCTATGTCCATGGACAACAATTTAACTAGAATATCTTCTTTCTTCCATATTATTCCTGACACTAATGAAGATTTAGCATTTCATAACACTAAATAGGGTTTTCCTCATGTGAATATTTATGAAAGAGGAAGGAAAGTATTTATGTGATATTACCATCTATTACAAGGCTAGCATGTGTAATATATTATATTTAAAATGATGATAGCTAATATTGTTCAAACGGTATATCTAAAAAACATAGGTCATGCTTTTAACACAATACAACATAAATTTTTATGTTTTTGTATTCAAATCAAAAGGGATTTAAGATAGCAAAGTATTTAAATTCATATGTTTTGCATTCAAAGCAAAAGGGATCTAAGGTAGCAAAGTGTTTAAATTCATATGTTTTTGTATTCAAAGAAAAAGGGATCTAAGATAGAAAAGTATTTAAATTCAATCTCATACAGTCTTTTAGTAGTCGACATGTTATTCTTTGAAAGTAGCACGAGAAAAGGATATGCCATGCAAAACATACAGGTATACATAACTTCAGAATAATTATCAATTGGTATGTTATAGAATGCAAGCGTTGGTGTCATTATTACTAAAAATTAATGACATCATATAATGTATAGATATTAGTGTCATTCTTACACAAATTAATGATCCCTATGTTTCTCAAGGATCAAGGACATTTAGACAAATAAAAGCAATATTGGAGTGATATTTATGAATTAAAATCTGTACAGTTAAAATTACTTTTAAAAAGACTAAACTCAAGCAATTTGGCCACGCGAGCTACATTTTACTTTTAGAAAGAATAAAAGTCAAGCAAACTAGCCACACGAGCTACCATCCCTTGAGGTAGGGACTAGTTTCTTTGCAGCGCTACTTTTTTACAGTGTATTGTAATAATTGCAATATAAGAGTAGTTAGTTATTATACAAGATTGACGTGGATGATATGTGAAATATGTATATAATACAATAAAAAAAACTAATTGTATACTAAAAAAAAAAAAATTTAATCACAAATATAAAAATTAAAAAAAATCGATACAAATTTTAGGCATAATCAAAGGTTTACCATCGTCCAGGTTTTGTATATGGTGCAACAATAGTTTTAAAATTCTTACTTAATTCTAAATCAATCTGAAAATTTGATTAGAATTTCATATAGATAAAATATCTAACTTCCTCTATCAAAATTTTCACCAAACAACCCAAAAACCAAATTATTAGATTCTATAAAAATATATAATAATACTAATTTGATTTAAAATAAAAAAATAGGTTAATTCTTCCCTCAATATCCAATGTTGACCCTCACCCTCATATGAGGGTGAGGGCGAGGGTGGGGGAAGACAATATGGAAAACATATTACTCCCAAGATCATATTTTCCAACACCCCTGCTATATGGATTAGGTGGTTGCAAAACATTATTTTAAATTTTAGAGTGATCTTGATGGTGATGGTCATGCTCCATAAGAATAAGATCCCATGGAGTCCAAGATGAAGGTGGTCAAAAAAAATTTCTTGGAAAGATGAAATGCAATGAGGATCTCAAACAACCCACAACAAACAAACAAAAACAAATTATTACATACCATAAAAATATATAATAATATTACTTTTATTTAAAATAAAAAAAGTAAGTTAATTGTTCCCTCAATATGAAAACGTTGACCCCCACCCTCATATGAGGCTTAGGGTGTGGGTGGGGTGAGGAAGACAATAGGGAAAACATATTACTTCTAAGATCATGATCTCCAACACCCCTGTGATATAGATTACTAATTCTTTATCCTTTTGGCACCCGGAACAAGGGAAAATAAGGTAAACCCTATGTAATTACATAATATGGTGCAAGCGAATGTACATAAAGAGGGAGGTTATACCATATTAGGGAATAAAGGAGGATTTTACTTCAGATCCCCGTTTTTTATGGATTACGTGGTCGCAAAACGTTATTTTAAATATTAGAGAGATCTTGATGGTGATATCATGCTCCATAAGAATAAGATCCCATGAAGTCCAAGATGAAGGGGGTCAAACGAATTTTATTGGGAAGATAAAATGCAATGAGGATCTCAAACAATTATGTTGATTCCAATAATTGGAAAATCAATATCATTCCACTCTAGGTAATCATGACGAATCAAAGAGTACAACAACAACAACAACAACCAAAAGAGGTGGAAATGGGTTATAGGTTTCTAAGCATTTTAGCACCGAGGGTTAGCTTAAGTGGCTATGAGCTAGACATGAGATATATCCTTCTAAAGTTTGGAATTTTATGGGTTTGAATCTCTTGATATCCTCGAGGTTAGGCCCCGTAATCAAGGCTTACCCCATTTACCATCAATGAAAAGTTGTTCCTTGGGAAAAAAGGTTTCCAAGCTTTCTTTTCTAAATTTCTAAATTTTATGTTAGAATCACTCTTTCGAAGAGTCTTGAGACTAGAACTCAACAAAAAAACCAAAAGGGTGGAGTGAATTTGTATGAAATCAATGTAATGCCAATCTTTGAAGCTCTTTAATACACAATTCGGCCAAATACTCGCAATTAGAAGCAATGCATTAGAAAATTTATCATACAAATGGAAAGACAGTTCAAGGGTGAGTTAATTATGCATTATTTCACACCAAAGCATAATATAAGAATAAAAGTACACGCCTTTTTTAACATTAGAGTTCCTAACTACAACACTCATCAACGAACAAGTGACCAAAATCATGTCACGGGAGGATCTAATTCACATACAACTTTTAAATTGGTGATGCATTGTTGAAAGAATGTAAATCATGTAGAGGGAGGATTTAATGGAGAGAGGAAGCCATCTTAATCACAAACAACTTTTAATCTAGTGATATATTATTGAAAGAATTTTAGAAGGTACCTCCTCCACCCTTCACAATTCCTTCATTTTGTTGTTCACAAATTTTAGAATTATTTTATGGAGCAATACAAGAATTGCATCCTCTTTTAAAAGGAGAGGATTAGAAATAAACAAAATAATAGGGGCTTGGAAGTCAATTTTTTAAGTGTTGGTGTTATGCAAACTATGATTCAAAGGGTAAGTGGAGAGGGTAGCTAAATGGATTTGAAAAAGGGCATATTTTTTTGCTTCTTGTTATAATGTTATCTCTAAGGTCACCTTCATAATGTGGAAGTAATAATTAAATGACTTGTCCTCTAATGAGAGTGTACTAGTCATTTTCAACTAATGGATCTAAATATTGATTTTATTCATAATGGTAACTTATCCTTAATATTTGCCTTATATGCTCCATGGAAGGAAAGATATACAACTATTTTCATTAATGAAGTATGAGAAATCTTGATACGATCAATCAACTAGAAATTTGTTTGGAATACTTTAATCATACTATAATGTTATGCAACTTGAATAAGATTATTGCCAAGGGGATGAATTATATACTTGGTCCAAGAAATGATCAAATTATAGGGTTGGAAGGCTTAACATGGATTATTCCAACCTAGATCACTTTCGTAGTGTAAAAACCTTTATAAATTTATCTCGATGCCTACTATATTTTATCATTATCTTGTATTTACAAGTAGAGAAGGTCATTAAGAAATTTGTATATGATAAATCCCTGGCTCCTGATGGCTTACTTATAGAATTTCATAAGCTTAGGCAAAGGACACCCTTATCTTTGAGGCAATAATCCAAGAATCAAAAGGAAATATGTATAATTCATGTTTTAACTAACTCAACATTCATTACTCTAATCCACAAGGTATTCGATGAATATTGAAGACACAAAACAAATGTCTTTGGGTATTATGAGATAAAAGATTATAGTGAAAATGTCAACTAAGTGGTTGTATGGGGGAAGTTATTTCCAAAAAGAGAAGTTTCATGATGAAAAGAAAGATATTGTGTAGTGTCCTTTTAGTGAGAGAAACCTTTCACTCTACAAGGGTCAAAAAGATGACAATTATGTTTGGAAGATAGATATGTAATAGGTTAAAATGGGGATTTTTGGGTAGTGTCCTTGTGATTGGAGAAGCTTTTCATAGTACAAGGGTCAAGAAGAAGACAATGATATTTTGGAAGCTAGGCATGGAGAAACCTTATGATAGGTTGGACTAGGGCTTCCTTATGACAATCATCAAGTAACTTGACTTACAATTATACATTGCGCAATTAACTTTTATATCTAAATAAATGGAGAACTCGTCCCTTTAGCTACATCTAGAAGATACGAATAAAGCAAAAACTACTATTGACTTTTATGAGCATAATGAGATTTCTCTCCCACCAATTTCTTGTAGTCCACACATTTTACAATTGTATTTTAAGTGCATAATGAAATTTCTCTCCCACCAATTTCTTGTAGGCCATGCATTTTTCTTATAGAAGCAATGAAATGAGAGGCTTAATGTTGGAAGATAACTCCATAAGATATGGATCTTCAAGAACTAAAGTTAATATACACAAATTTTGACTACTCCAAATCCTTTTAGACCAAATCTTGAACCAACATCAATGAAAATTTTAGGGGCAAAATTTAGCCCATGGGCTATTTTTTTCCCGTTTTTTCCAACCAAAAAAAGTCGTCAAGTTTCCTTTTTTTAAAGATGATTCGCCCAAATTCTATGGGATAGTTTTTTTCTACTCTAAATATCTCCACAAATGTCCAAAAACTGCATAAAGTCCTTAGAAGTTTGAATATTTTTTAAGAAAATCGCCAAACATTTTGTGGTTGCAAATTTAAAAATTCAATAGATTCGTCAAGGTTTCCACACTTTGATAAAATTATAGATCTTTAAAAACTTATTGACCAACATCAACCAAATCTTGAACCAACATTAAGTATTCATAAGATTAAACCAACAGATTAACTATCTGTGACTCATGTCCATATTTAGACTCGAAAATAAGAAATCTTGTGTTGATATCATCCAAAGTGAAAGAAACATTAGGGCCTCACAAAGGAAAGCAACGATGGAAACAGGTTAGTTTTTGCAAAATACTTTGGTTTTATTCTTAAGAAGTTGCTTTAGTTAGCATGGAAAAAGTGGTTTTAATTTTTTTTCAAAATCTAGGAAAAGAAGTTGCAAAAATGAAACATTTGGAAAGACAAATGCAAAAGGTACCTCTGCCTCCTTATTTCAATTATACATGCCAATATTGTAAAGTAATAATTCATTTCAAGTAAGCAATAATTCACTTTAAGTGATCACATTAAAACAAGATCCACGAGGTGGCAATGTCCTCGACAATTGCTTTTGGAGAGGAGCAAATTTGCAATTGCAAGAAGATATTATGAGTTGTAGTTGCTAAGTTGAGATTTGCTATAGTGAACCCCAACTATTGAGATTTGATAAAAAAAGCTTCCATGGCTAAGATCATGGCAACACTAAGTCAAAAACTATTGTTATATTTTATGAAATGATATTCATAGCATTATCCAATACAAAAACAGTAAAACTGTCACATATACAAGACATTGCTAGTTGTACAAGGCAATAAGTTTCTAATAATCTTTGTAGTCCTCAAACATTTGGTTTTTCTTTATTATTTAATTTATTATCAACTTCAAGCCTTTCAAAATATACATTTATCTCCTTATTCCAACTATTTTTCTTATTTCACGTTTTTCCCTTTTATAAACCAATAATTGTTCTTCATCCAAACGGATACACCCAAGATATCTCCAGCAGTAAACTTCTATTATTGTCACCTCGTGCGACTGATTTTAATTTCTTCTTCACCTTTTGACTATCAACTTAACTCTCCAAATAAATACTTTGCCTGGCCCGAGTCTCCTACGGAGTTGTCTCCGCATGAACATAAATAATAGATCTCGACTTGTCTATGAAAAAGGAGGAGGGATTTAAACAAATGATATAGAAGAAGTCGATCTAACCCGCAAGTCATGATTCCGGATGTGAGTTCGAGGAGAAACCTACCTAGTTCAATGTTAGAATTGGGTATCTAATGGGATCATCTCGCTTTAACTACATACATACATACCAACAACTACTTCATCTGACTACGTTTAACATAAATAACAACTACTACTTCATCAAGAGCAGCTATTCATATCAGACTATGCATTTACTCTTCGCAAATTTCAGTTTCAATGCTGAACGTTCAACACAAACTACCATCTTTGCTCCACTCTTGTTCTTTGGGGGAGGCAAAAGTGCAATCGGGCATCCGTAGGTCTTGAGCAAATGAATAGGACATGCAACGAGGGGCTCACCCCACCCAAAATCGACTTGGTGAAATCCCAACCATCTCCAGTCTGCAAGATATGCGTCTTCAACACAAATCTGTTTCTGTTCATCTGTAATATCTTGGCATTAATAGCGTGTCATCTCAAGGAAGGTTACTAAGCCTTCCTTACCATTTTAGCACCTCCAATTCGCCCAGCAATCTGCTAGGCGTGGAGGGTTCCCTCTCCTTGCGCTCTACCTGGAGATTCTCGCTATCCAGGGCTATTTTTACTGTAAGCGGGTTATAGGAAGCCAATGCTTGTGGCAGTGCATCCTTCATAACCTTCACAAGATTTGGGGAGCATAAATATTATGAGACCCATTATTATACAACAACAAAGTATATCGAATTTATCAAATTTACGGCTTACTATGAGATGATAATCTATATTGAAAAGATAGAGGATATTTTTGGACAAAATCAAGTCATAACTTTGGATTCTGCATCAGTTGTTTGAATTATGGGCATGCTGCACTATGTTTGTAGTACCATGTTTGTTAAGTGTTTCTTGCAGACTAAAATGCAGTACAGACTTACCAAACGAAGTCATAGAATAGCAAACCTAACCAGTAGTGCAAGAGAAGTGGGCTGCCATACCAGGTTTAAAAGGCTCCCCTAAAGTGGCAAGGCATTCCCAAGACGGACTTCATCATCTCAGCCTAATCAAAACATAACAAATTTACATTACTTAAAAAAATTATATAAATATATTTTTTAATTATAAATAGACCATCCAAAACTATAGACAAGCCAAAAATTTATAAATTCTATGAACAAATTAATATGACATAAACTATTTATATATATCCCTAGTTGAAGACATAATAACTATTCCATGAATCAAATACATTATAAACACTTTCGTAATCATTTTGTTTAAGTAAAGTGAAGTTTATAAAGTTTTAGTAAAGTGAGGTTTATAAAGGAGTGTTAAAGGTGACGATTCCATAATCGTGATTCCCCTGCCCTTCCCAAAAACCATGGGCAGGGTGGGGTGAAAAAAAATGATTTTTTTTTTAACTTTTATATTATTTTATTTTTAATGCTATTTTATTTTTAAATTTGTTTATTTTAAATTTTTAAATCATTTTTTATTGTTATTAAAAAAAAACTAAATATTGGTTTGAAATGCCTCGAATTATAATTAAGAGAAAAAAAGGTGGTTATTAGCACTATGTAACTAAAAGAAAAAAGGTTGTTATTAGTAGTATCCATTTTAATTTTGGATGGATTTTGACATTTTCATTGCAACAACTTCATTTTTTAAAGCCAAGGTTTCAAATAAGTCATAGTATTAAGGTTTCAATTGAAACGATACGAGTTGTTACGATTGGGAATTCAAACAAAACGTATTTTAAATTTCAAGTAAAAATGAAGGTGATTATGGGAGAACCACTTTTTTCGATTTGGGAGTTGGTTTATGGTTTTGATTGCAATGGCATTGATCGAGATTTTAAAAAACTTGTACGTTTAGTCCTCAAAACAAAGATTGTTATCAGTAGCACCACTTTTTGATTCGGGGGTAAAAATAGTGACTAAATTCAACCTATAATTAATAAATGAGAACTCTAGATAGTTGTTATCAAGTTGCATACTATGTTTTGGTTGTTTGGTCTATCACAACCGTTTTTAATACAAAATGTACTCGTTCCTATAAAAAAATAGTATTAAATAAAGTGTTCTTCTTATACCCTCATATTTTTTAAACTTGAAAGGCAAAGACTAAGCTACATGCAACTACAGTTCTAATGAAAAAGGATAGCCATAAATTTTGTTGTAAATTTTTTAATTTTAAAATTATTATAAAAATATTCAATGAATATGGATAGCCTTAAATTTTGTGAACTACACATTTTTATTGCATAATTGAACCCTTATCACCATATAAAAATTGTTTCTCTTTAGGGGTGGTAGGTGTAGGGGGGTGGATATTGACCCTAGAGAACATCAAGCAACAACATATGCATGGGGATTAGGCAATACAACAAATAATCAAGCATAAGCATTAGCTTTAATGCAAGGCCCAAGGATCACCAAACAATTAAAAATAAAGATGCTTCAAGTTTTTGAATACTCAATCATCATGATTAGATACATGGTTTCTCATCCTTTCCCAAGACCATGCACTCAGTGGATCATTTCTCGAATATTCATTGATCTTCAAGCCTTAGAAAAAATCAAATTCTTTCAAATCCTTGAAGACTTCAACTCCTAGGAAGATAGAATGGCTATTGTCACTTGTATCTCCCTTAAGCAGATTTGGAAAAAATGAGGGCTAGGGTATTCATTCCCCTACCATAAGTTTCCTAGCTACTAAACTTCTAATGAAGTGTATTAATAATCAAGATAGATGGTTGGGAAAATTCATGCTTTACATGGTTTAGACTATCATATATGCTTCACATGGTTTAGACTATCATATCAGTATGTCCACTATAAAGCTCACGCACATTGAGGTTTATGAGGCACAAGTCTATGGAAATTCTTAAATCACTGGTATTACTTCCCCTTTGAACTAACCTATAGACACTAAGTTATTCTACCTATAGATCAAGACAGACCCTTCCAGAATGCTCTCTTTGGTAGTAGCTAGGAACCAAGCTCGAATCCCTTTCTAGTTGCTAAAAAGAAGGCCCCTTGTCTTTAAGACAAGGGATCCTTGATCTCCTATAAAGCAATGAGTGTCACGAAAATCATTGAGTCCCTGGTACCAATTTGTGGCATTCCTCTACAATCATGTTTTAGTTTGGGATTGGTCTTGGCTATCTTTATCCTTGTAGTGAACACAATTGTCAACATGAATTATTGATGATTTAGTTTTGATGTTGTGGAAATTCAAGCATATATCCAAGTGTTCAAAGGCTTTGGTAAGTTATTCGAATATGTAAGTGCTTTTGTCAATTGGCATTTTGGTTTGATTTTTCACATAAGCCTTGGTTTAGTCTTGGCTACCTCAACATTTGTTTTAGTAATATAAAGTGGCAACACAATTTGTCGTTATCATCTTTGTCCATCTTCCTCTGCAAAGAAAACACCTTTTAACGAAAGCTTTTGTGGAATCTCCCAAAAATATGTCACCTTCATCCATTTATAGAGAAAGTTGCTAGCAGATGTGGGTAGTTGAAGGATTTAGCAAAGGCCCTTTATTTTAGTGTTATTTAATTGTAATAATGCTCAGGTGTGTCAACATATAGTACGCATTGGTGCAACAAAATATCATATGCAATGAACATCAAAATACCATCTTGCCAAAGGAAATAATATGTTTATTTTTATTTTACGAAATCACTCACCAGTGCATCTAACATTACATAACATACCAACACATGTACAACACATCAACTCCTCTCAAATACTTATTAATATATATTGGTTTTTTATATTTTAAAAAACATATAACTAAATAGTGTGTTAATTAAATATACATAAGTTGATATGCCATCATACATGATGCACCAAAGTTGATGTTGATAATGTTAAACTAGTGCACTATAGACATTAGAGCACACTGGTGCATCTAAATCAATAGAGCAATGACACAAATTCAAATATTTAATAATATAACATGTGTCACTTCCCCGTCCATCAATCCGACCAACAAAAGAGAACATGAATGAATTACGACCTTCTAAATTCCACCCCATAATCATATTATGAATTCATAACATTTAAAATGAGTGTGCATATACACAATGAAATTAAACTCGATCCACACACACATAGCATGCATATACAAACATAATCATCACAAGCATCAATTATAAACATCGCATATTTAACTGTTATGCAACCAAGTCCCAAAAATAGCATAAAAATAGTAGAAATAGACAAGAAGAGAGTAATCCATGCCTTAATAATGAAAAATAGAGATGAATAGCAATTCTCTTCGAGGGAGAAACCTCCTTACACAATGTACAATGTACCCAAGACAAGATAATATAAAGTGCTTCCCCAAATGAAAATACCTCCTTCCTATATATAGGAGACAAATGTGTACAATAACAACTAATAGACCCGAGCCTACATCAATAATATGTAATACACCACCATATAGGGGGTAAAGTGCCACACTATAGGGGGGACTGTGCCCAACATTTAGGGCTTAACATGTGCCTCAGACAAGCGTTGTCCTCAATGCTTGGGTAGTTGTCCCCTTTCAATTTGTTATCTAACAAGTTTGGAGTGCAAGGCTATGTTTGACGAATAAAAAGTGATTATCAAAAGTTGAAACCTTAATTCTAGTTGAGTTTTAGACAAAGGAGTTAGAAAAGGTGGTCTTTACAAAATACTAGCAAATCTAGTGCAACAAAGAGCCTTGTTGACAAGTAATGACCATTAATGAAAGCTTGGCATAGATTTAGTCATCTAAACTACAATCCCTTACCTCTTTTGAAGGATAAGGCAGTTGTAGTTCCTAACTTCAAGGTGGAGACAAGAAGAATGTGCAAGGGATGTGCACTCAATGAGCATGCCAAAGATCCTTTCCAAAGCAATAAGCACAAATCAAGAGGTAGTCTTGATCTGTTTCATTCAAAATTAAATGGACCCATGTCATCAATTTCATTGACAAGTTAGCTTTATTGTGTTACTTTAGTTGATGATTCCTCCAAAGAGACCTAGATATATTTTATGAAGCCCGAGGATGAAATCTTTAAAAAGTTACATAGTTTAAACTTACTGTTAAAAACCAAACAAATAGGAAGATCAAGATACTAAATAGAACAAGGGGACTATATCTCCAATGACTTAATTCCTTTTGCAAAAAATAAGGGATCAACAAGGAATTAATAGTACCTTACAACTTGCATCAAAATGTGGTTGTTGAAAGAAAGAAAAAGTCCATAGTAGAGACTATGGATTCTATGGTTCATGACTTAGCTCTGCCCATGCTCCTTGGGAAAAATCACATTTTACTACAATCTACATATTGAAGGGATGTCCTCGTAAGATGTTCAATGATAAGAGAAGCCATATGTTTGTCATTTCAAGTTGTTTGGTAGCCAGCTTACATTCATATTCTAGAGGAAAAAGAGGACAACGCTTTAAAGGGAAATCTAGATCACTACAGTGAGTCATCTAAAGCTTACAAGATGTATGCTATGTTTCAAAGGAAGATAGTAGTAACCTAGGATGTGAGGGTTGAGGATGAAGTCTTCCAAGACTTGAGAGCTCTCGGTAGTGATTGAGAGAGACACCGCTTGTTGCCCCAAATGTTGATCCACATGTTTCAAGGGGTTCAGGTACAAGTGGGACAAGTTCCAATGTATATACAAAGGCAATCTTACCACCCAGTACACCAAATTGCAAGGGGTCGAGGAGCAAGTTGGTGCTCCAAATATTTATTTTCAATTAAGCCATCTTCCTAAGAAATTATCTAGTAATATTGCACTAATGTCTTCCATCATTTATGTGGCGCATTCCAATTATAGAGAGGCAATAAGTGAGCACATACAACAAGATCCCATGGTAAAGGAGTACAACCATATTATGAAAAATGATTTGGGAGATTGTCTAGAAACTAGAAGGGAAATCAATGGTTGATTTAAGGTGGTTGTACAAGGTAAAGCATGTTGTTCATGTCAATGTAAAGTAGCAAGCAATGTTACCAGAATCGAAATCGACAATAAATCAACAAGTCAAAAGGGTCAAAGTTTTGAAGTAGATCAAGAAAAAATCGGAAAATACAATATATATATATATATTGAATTAAAGAAAAAAACATTTTTCATTGACATTCAAAGTAACCATCCCCTTATATTGCAAGATATAAAGAGATGTCCAAATTATATCAATTCTCATCCCTAACATGAGTCCCTATAGATAAATCATTGCCTATATTGGGATCCTATTCATCAATAGAACCTTGTGCCCCCCTCCTCTAGGCTCTAGCCCTTGCCTCTACCTTGAATCTCAAAGTTGGCCATCCCCTTTATATATATATATATATAGAGAGAGAGAGAGAGAGAGAGAATTAATTAAAAAACACATTTTTCATTGATATTTAGAGTAGCTATCCCCTTATACTGCAAGATATAAAGAGATGTCCAATTTATATAAATTCTCATCCGCAAGATAAGTCCAAATAGATAAATTATTGCCTATATTGGGATCCTATTCATCAATAGAACCTTGTGCTCCCCTCTTCTAGACTCTAGCCCTGGCCTCTACCTTGAATCTCAAAGTTGATCCTCCAAGGACATTAGTCAACACCCTACAATTTTGATGAAACTTCCTAATCCAAGCATTAAA
>LPNX010836898.1:63839-118199 GCA_001517045.1 Pseudotsuga menziesii | reverse complement strand
ATGCGTTTTGAGGGCTTCTATCTAGCACATGAGTAAAAAATCAGGTTTTCATCGCCAAATTTGGCCAAAAAGTGTTACCCATCTTCATAGAATCACCCTAAACTAAGGTAGAATTAGAAAAAAAACTTCCATGCATAAAGTGATTTTGCTTGACTAAAAGATATATTTTGATTAAAGTCATGATAGAGGGTTTCAACAATCATCACAACCAACATCAAGGTACATATAGAGGTTGATGTATTTGATTAAATGTCAATCCCTTAACCTCATACATGATAAAATCCAATGGAAACATTGCAATCCTAAAATCCTGAAAACTATTAAGTCTATTGAATTTTGAATGGGATCTAAAATTCTATTTTTTGCGTATGAACTCTGATGAGGTTGAAACCACTCTCAAATATCTTGAACCAATTAATGCTAATGTTAAAAAGTAAAAAATGATAACAAATGAAAGATATGGAGAATATCACTTTTACTTTATGAATTTGATACTAACTATTGAACACCTCAAATAGGCAAACTCACCTCTAGCAAGCAAAAAATGACCAAACACAGTAAAAATTGGTCATAAAAACTTTTCCAAAGCGCATTGTTAAAAAACATTGAGCTTCAAATCGCGAGTTAGGAAAAAAATCACGAGTTTGACTCGCATTGACCGATTCAAACTTGATCAACCCAAGTTTGACTTGACCCGAACTGAATCAACTCGTTCTAAGGGTGACCCAAGTCAAACTCGCAATTTTTCGAGTTTGACTCGTGATTCCTGTTACATTGGTAGTATGTACAAGGCTCAATATGTAGCTAGAGGATTCTCCCAAAGAGAGTTGAATGGTGAGAAGAACTTTGCTCAAATTGGCAGGTATAATTGTATCAGGACTATTATGTCCCTAGCATTTTGTGTTTGGTTAACAATTATATTAGATGCATGTTCACAACCTTCCTTAATGGCCTAATTGAGGAATAATCAAGATGATTTAACATGCATGGGCAAGATATTCATGAGCCCTTTATCTTGAAGATTGAAGATATCCATGGGCACCTTGCGCTTGGTACTCATGGATTGATAGGTGTGTAGATTGAAGAAAACTCTTTCTGGGCTGAAGATAACACCCTGTGCTTAGCATTCAAAGATTGATGACTACCCATTAGGTTTGGGATTTACAAAACCTATTACATATCACAATTTTTAGTACTTATTCAATAGATCCAAGCTGCTTTTTTTGGTCCTGCGTGTATATGCCCTAATACTTATGAGTTCAAAGAAGCTCATTGCAGAGTGCAAGTCTAAGTTGGCATGAGAATCTAACATGAAGTACATTGCATAGATGCAATATTTCTTGGGTCTAGAGGTGTGGTAAAATACAATTGAGATTTTCCTTCAACAAGGAAAATGCATAATTGAGATCGTAAAAAGTTTCCAAATGATGGATTGTAAACCCATGACCACTCCTATGATGTTGAAAATGAAGATGCATGTTGCCTTGGATTCATATTTGATAGATTGTTCTATATATAAATGATGAATTGAATCCTTATGTGTCTAATTAGTACAAGACCCAATATATGTTTTACAGTAAACACCTTGTTCTAGTTCATGATTGAGCCAAAGCATATTCACTGACTAACTGCAAAACATGTGATCTAATATTTGAATAGGACAGTACATTGTGGTATTAAATATGGAGGAGATGGTAAGTTGACGTCGCATGTATTCATTGATTTTGACTAGGCGAGAGATAGCAAGTGACAGGAAGAGTATTTCAAGGTGTTGCTTCATTTTGGTTGAGTTCAAGAGTGATTTCCTTGTTTGTCAAAAAGCAAGCTTCAATGGCATTGAACTTCGATGAGGCACAGTACATGACAGCCAACATTACTAGTTGTGAATCCATTTGGCTTCACAAGTTCATTGTAGAGCTCACAAGTGAGACGTTGGAGCCTATGGTGGTCTACTACGACAATCAAAATTGTATCAAACTCTCTGAGAATTTGGTGTTCCGTTACTGCTCCAAGCACATTGAAATCGAGTATCATTTTCTCAAGCACAAGGTCTATAAGAGAGCAATTGCTCTAGAGTATATTCAGACAGCTCAACAAGTTGCAGATATCTTGTTGGCAAAAAGCAAGCTTCAATGGCATTGAACTTCGATGAGGCAAAGTACATGACAGCCAACATTACTAGTTTTGAATCCATTTGGCTTCACAAGTTCATTGTAGAGCTCACAAGTGAGATTTTGGAGCCTATGGTGGTCTGCTATGACAATCAAAATTGTATCAAAGTCTCTGAGAATTTGGTGTTCCGTTACTGCTCCAAGCACTTTGAAATAAAGTATCATTTTCTCAAGCACAATGTCTATAAGAGAGCAATTGCTCTAGAGTATATTCAGATGGCTCAACAAGTTGCAGATATCTTGACTAAGCCCCTGGGCAAAAAGGAAATTCAATAAGATTAACAAGAGACTTGGAGTGGAGCAGAACACTTTTCTTGGTAAGACGGAGTATTATATTTTACTTTGGATAAGTGCTCTACTACCCCACACACACTTATGAACAAATCTGTTCTCTATAGTACACACTAGGCAGCAAAAGGGCTAAGGGTGCACTTCCCTCTTTCTTATTCAGCATAGCGCGCACTTCTCTTTCTCAACATCAACAATAGGCATATTAATGATGAGAGTGTGGTCATCACTTTGCATGTGCATGTATTAGTCAATTTGCATATGCAAGTGTTAGTGGGGTTGCATGTTAAGGCACATGCATTTAGTTTCTAATTTAAGTTTGCATGCATCAGTTAGGCAAGACACATGCAGCCCAATAGTTAAGGTACATGCAGCGTAGCTAAGTTTAGCAAAGCACATGCAACATAGTAGGTAGGGCACAGATCCAGAGATCTAGGAATTTGGATTAATTTAAACCCTAATCTGGACCTTCTTTCTATAAAAGAAGGCTCGGGTTCAGTTCAGCAATTAGCAGGTTTTAGTTTTAATGTTTTCCTGTAGCAGATTTGTTTCCAAAAGAAATGAGAAAGCAGTTACAAATTTTGATGGTCTATCTACTGAGTTCAGTTATATATTTTCTGCAGCATGTGTTTGGATTCTAGCATTAATTACAGTTGCAGTTTTGGGTGGCTTTCAGTTCAGTAATATATTTTCTGCAGCATGTGTTTGGATTCTAGCATTAATTACAGTTGCAGTTTGGGTGGCTTTCAGTTTTCAGTGATCTAGTTTAGGAGAATAGTTTAACGCAGTGTCTGTTTACCATGGTTTAGGAAAATTTATCGAGATCAATTTATAATCAGAGCAACTATCCCTGATATTGGAACTGTAAATCTTGTACATCATTATTTTACAACACAAATATTAAAAAAATAAATTCTGGAAAAAATAACTACTATCCAAAATGTTAGATTGTGAGAATAAAATAAATCTGATTAAATACAGACCAGCTACCATAGCTAGATATTCAGGTAGTACCGTTGCAGAAGCATACAAAAAGTTTTGATAGATTTGAAAATGTTTAGCCTATTCAGTTTGGAAACCAAGCTTAATCTTATAAGTGCGTATTGCCAAAAGCCAATATTCAAACAGATATATTCTCTTCTAGTGGGTGTGGCAGCAAGTACACATGCAAACATGAGTCCATCACAACAATCCCCATGTTGATCTAGCAGAATGTACTCAATAGTCTTTACTACAATAACAGGAATGTAGTTAATGGTCTATACTGCTATAACAGAATGCAGTCAATAGTCAATAGTCTTTACTAGTATAACAGATCCTTCTAGGCAGCCTATTCTGTTATATCAATGCATAGTTTTGCCTCATCCCATGGACCCTTGATCTCAAATTTGTATTCTTGAGCTTTTATCAACCAATACGGGCAAGCAATCACAATAAACAAAAGCAGGCCCACAAAAAGAACAAACACTAGCCGATGCAAGGGGAAAATGAGGCCCAATGTTATAAGAACCAACAAAAAAGAAAAGCACAGATACAGTTTGACAGAGTATTGCTTTATGCTTAGGGCAATCAGAGGAGAGAACAGGAAAAGCTCTAAAGAGAAAAGCATTACTGCAAATACAAGGAGCCTAGACGGTAAGCGAGAGGCAATCAGTACTTATGATACAACTGAAGCATCTGGGGAAATATTACTGGACAATCTAGAATGATTTTGAAGCAGGTGTAGGTTCAAATCTGAGGACGTCGGAGGCTTGATGGTAGCCAACATAATCATGCAGGAAAAGGTGAGTTATCAGAAGAAATACAGTGAGTGCCCAGATAGAATCTGAACTGATGGACCTAGTGAGTGTCTGGTATATAGGGGCTAAGACATAAAGGCCCCTAACAAAAAAGGTAACATTGAGAGCATATTGGCATAGAAGTGATACAGAGATCCTGCCTACGGTCAACAACAAAACCGAGAATCCCAGTGCCAGCAGAATTGCATCCATCATGAGAAGAAGAAGTTCATCCAGTTTGACTTTCAAAGAGAAAGTCCATACAGATGCAACAACAGCTACAATGCAGATGTACTGGGCCACTGCAACAGAATCCTGCATCACAGTGATAATATCTCTCCTTACAACATTGGCATTCATTACCATGTCTACCAAAAAGGATTCATCCGTATAATTATCATTGTAACCAGGTTGCATCCCTCCATATGCTATCTTCTTCCATTTTCTGTGAACTCCTGTACCTTCATCAACCTTTCGAGGAGAATCCATGGTTGGACCAAACTGAGTTTTCCTAATCCAATTTTCAAAATCAAGTTGTACCAAATTGATAAAATTACACTTTGAATGAGAATAATAAAAATTCATCAAAGACACACTTCAAGCTCAAGTACAAAATCAACAAGTGCCTTGAAGTAGGCTTCCTGCTCGGGTTTTTTAATGGAAAATTGTAAATGTAATTTGAGAAAAGCTGTACATCAGCCGATACTGTCAACTTGGGTTCCAGATCATGCTGTAGATTTGGCCAAACCCAATAATTTAGGTTTAACCTTGGGCCGTAGATCATCTAAAACCTGTCTAGCTGGAATCCATCCACCTAAAATTGTAGGCTGACTTCAATGAGTCAAAACAACTTTAAGTTTAAACAATCATTGCGAACTCGGCAAGGTTAATCAAAATGAGTTCAAAATCAGGCAGTCAATTGCTACAAAGAACACAAAATATCTTAGAGAAGTGATAAATTGATAATCATGTCCAATCAGTGGTTGCATACTGAATTGTCTTCAAATTGCATCACTTTGGCACACATTCCTGCATACATTACAAGTTCATCAGAAGATGTATGAACACAACCAGTATCAATCATCCCTAAAGCTCAGCTTTAAAGAAAACAAAATCAGCAGATTTGACAGAGATTCACCAGAGGTAAAAGCGAGCGTTAACTCAGACTGGGGAAAAATGTGGGAGTTGAGTAGGAAATTTTACAAAGTAAAAGATGCACTAAATTTGAGAATAATATATGGTAGTTTACAATGTCCATGTATTTTAGAATTAAAAATTTTCAATATTAATTATTTTTAAACTACAAAGACGATACTTCATGCTACAAGACGTTGTAGACACTGGACAGTGGAAAGGTGTTGATTGTCTGTTGCAAAATAGTGCAAGAAACTAGCAAAATGTGTTGTATTTTATAGATAGTCAATCTGACTCACATTAGACTTGTGAAACTGTGTCGTACTCGTGAATTAAAATCAGGAGTATTATAGGAAAGAGGACTGGTACTAGTTATCGAGAAAAGTTGAGAAGAGAATTGGTAATTGGACTTACAGAAGGTTTTCATTCGGGGGAAGATTTACATTGGTGAAATCAGTACTGGAAAGTATCCCAGTTTACTGCCTCTCATTGGCTAAGATACGTGTGTCCATTCTACGGGGCATAAGAAAAAGAATGATGCATTTCCTCTGGGCTGGCAATTCACTTGGGAACAAATTATGCCTGTCAAACTACGCAAGCATTTCTCTCCCAAAAAAGATGGGTGGATGCGGTATTAAGAATCTGTATTGGTTTAGTCTTTCTTTAAGCTTGCAAAACTTATGGAGGCGACTCTTTGGTGTTGATTTTCTGAGCAGCATCGAGAGCCCTTCTCTTAGCAGAATGGGACCACCTGGTCCGGGACCACGGTGAAGACTCAACCCAGTGTTGAGTGACCATTCTGTTGAATGGTAGATATCTAGTCTGGGACCATGATATAAACCCAGATCTGCCCTGGGTAGACTCAACCTTGTGTTGAGTAGACATCTGGTCCGGGACCACGATGTAGACCAGTCTGGGACTGATAGACTCAGCTTAGCTCTGAGTATAGAATGAAGACACTGTAAGCCCTAGACTGGGTCTGGGCATGTGTGTGGCACTTTGACCCTTGATCTATGGGCTTGGTGTGCTTCTCCAAGGATTAGCTACCCTTGGTCAAGTTACCCTAGTACCAGATCTAGGTGTCATACAGTGTGTGAGATAAAGCATTAATAGCTCTCTTGGTTTATGATGATGTACTTTTGAAATAAAAAAGTACCACAGATAATGACCACAGGGGCACTTGGTAAAAAGCCAAAGTCAAAAGTCAAAAGAAATAAAGACTTTTTGTACCACAAAAAAAGGACCATAGGTGGAAGACAAAATTAAATAAGGACTTCTTATAAAAGTCAAAGGAAAAATAAATAAAAGCACCTTTTTGGTAAAAGTGAAAGTGAAATTAAGAAAAAAATAAAAATATTATTATTTTTATCTTTCCTAATCTTGTCCACCTAAAAGACCACAGGTGGAAAACAAAATTAAATAAGGATTTCTTATAAAAGTCAAAGGAAAAATTAAAGTACCATTTTGATAAAGTGAAAGTGAAATTAGGAAAAGAGTAAAAATATTATTATTTTTATTTTTCTTAATCTTGTCCACTTACAAGTGAACAAAGGCTATAAAAGAAGATCAAGCCTTCTCATTTGTCACGCACATTTTTTCTCTCATAGGTGAAGAAGATTATCTTATGTTCAAACCCTCAGCCAGGGTTTTATCAACAAAGTCCATCTTCAGCATTTTTGCACAACCATCTTCAGCCTTCAATTTTCCAGGCAGTTTTTAGCAGTTTGATATTTTGGGGCAGTTTTTAGCAGTCTAAAATTTTTGGGCAGTTTTCAATAATTTGATATTTTCAGGCAGTTTTCAGCAGTCTGATATTTTTGGGCAGTTTTCAGCAGTCTGATATTTTCGGGCAGTTTTCAGCAGTCTGATATTTTTGGGCAGTTTTCAGATAGTCTGATATTTTCGGGCAGTTTTCAGCAGTCTGATATTTTTGGGCAGTTTTCAGCAGTCTGATATTTTTGGGCAATTTTCAGACAGTCAGATATTTTCAGACAGTTTTCAACAGTCTGATATTTTCAGGCAGTTTTCAGCAGTCTGATATTTATGGGCAGTGTTCAGTGGTCTGATATTTTTGGGAGGAGAGAGAAAATCTTAGTTTTTCTGAGAAAGCCCTAAATTGGTAATTTTCTGTAATTCTGGAAATTGTGGGTAAAATTATCAGTCTGATTTTTACAGATGAATTTTACAGTTACAGTGGTCAAAATCCAGATCTGGATTTGAGGAACTTTTTGAAGAATTTCTTAAGCCATCTCATTTACGAGATGAGCTATTGATGCTTTTGGGGTTTTTGTCCTTTGAAGGTTTCCCAAGTGAAAAATATTGTGTCCATGTGTGCTGATGTGATGAATGTGTTTTTACTGCACTGCTGATCTATTTATGTTTATCTGCAAATTTTTAAAGTTTATGCTAATGCTGAAAATTCAAAATGGTATCAGGGCTTAGCATGTGAAAACACAGTAAAGGGATACTGTTGTTGTTTCTCACTAGATCTTGGATTAAGATTTGCAGATCTAACATTTGGATAAGTGACAAAGATGGCTACCGTTGGTTTCAAACCGGAAGAGAAGCTCTCTGGTTTAGCAAACTTCAATTCCTGGAAGGCCAGGTTGACAGCCATTCTTGATGAGAATGACTTGGATGACAGTGTTCTTAATGTCACAGAAGAGCCAACTACGAATGTTGGTAGGCTTGCCTACAAGAGGAAGCAAGGTAAGGCTAGAAGAGTTATTTATGATTCTATCAAAGAAGAATTGATACCTAACATCACATCCTTGAAGACTACTAAAGAATGCTATGATACATTGGTAAACCTCTATGAAAAGAAGGCTCCCAGTCAAAAGAGAGTCTTGAAGAAGAGGCTACAAACTTTGAAGCTGAACAAAGATGAAAGTGTTGGTTCCTTCTTCACCAAGATCAAACAAGAGATCAACTCCTTTCTATTGGTGTTATTGTTGATGATGATGATCTTGTACAAACAGTGGTTGATGGTCTCCCAAGCTCTTGGGAAACCTTCATGGCATCCGTCTGTGGACGAGAAAATCAACCAACCTTTGAAAGGCTTTGGCATGATTGCATAAAAGAAGAAACAAGGAACAATGACAAAGTAATCAAGCAGGATAACCTTGCACTTGCAGCAAAGACCAAGAAGTTCAAGAAGTCTTTCCATCGGCAAAAGAAAGGGAAGAAACCCCTGGGTAAGTTTTTTGACATGTCTAAGATTGAATGTTATACTTGTCACAAGTTTGGGCATTATGCTAGAGACTGCAGGCAAAACAAGAAGAAACCCAAGAGAAGGTTTCAAGCATTTGTTGCAGAAGCAGAGGAAGAAGAAGATGAAGAACCAAAGAAGAAGAAGAAAGTCAAGGCTAATAAAACTGATGAGCCAAGAAAAGAGTACTATTTGATTTCTGCTCTAACTAGTTCTTTCTCAGCTTGCTCTACTTCTTGGTTAGTGGACAGTGGTGCCTCCAGGCACATGACAGTAACCGTGGTACCCTTACCAGTTACAGAAAGAAGAAGTTCACCACTCAGGTAGAACTTGGAGATGACTCCACTTACAAGATTGAAGGAGTTGGCTCAACTTCACTTCAACTTGATTCAAGTACGGTTCTTCATATTGATGATATTCTTTATGTTCCTGGTTAAAAGAAGAACCTTTTATCTGTTGTTGATTTAGAAGACAAGGGCCACAGAGTCCTCTTTATGGACAAGAAGGTCTTTTTATGGGAAAAAGACACAGATCTAGACTCAGCAGTACAGATTGCGGTTCGAGAGGGAAATCTCTACAAGGCTTCAAAAGTTTCTGCTCATGCTTTGGTACATCACTCAGTTGATCCCTGTCAACTTTGGCATAGAAGGTTTGGACACCTTCACTATACAGCTCTCCCAAGATTGCAGAAGATGGTTACAGGTATGCCAAAAGTTTCTTTAAAGCATGAAGGAATTTGCAAGGGATGTGCTCTAGGTAAGAACACTGAGAAATCCTTTCCCAAAAGCAAAAGTAGATCTAAAGGCATTTTGGATTTGATTCATTCTGACATTTGTGGGCCCATGTCTTCACCCTCCTTGAATGGGTGTTTATATTATGTCTTGTTTATTGATGACTACTCTCGGAAGTCTTGGATTTACTTCCTCAAGGCCACGAGTGAAACCTTTGACAAGTTCAAAGAGTTCAAGACACTGATTGAAATCAGACTAGCAAGCACATCCGTATCTTGAGATCAGATAACGAAGGTGAGTATAAATCTAATGAGTTTGATGATTTTTGTCAAGAAGTGGGAATCAAGAAAGAGCCGACAGTGCCTTACAACCCCCAGCAGAATGGGGTTGCAGAAAGGAAGAATAGAACGATCTGTGAGGCTGCTAAAGCCATGATCACTGATCTAGACCTTCCTTTGTCTTTATGGGCTGAAGCTACCAGAACTGCAGTGTACATCTAGAACAGAAGCCCTCATGCTATCTTGGGTGAGAAGACTCCAGAAGAAGTCTTCACCAAGAAGAAACCTGCAGTTGATCACATGAAGATATTTGGCACTCCTGGGTATGTTCGTGTGCCAAAAGAAAATAGGGCCAAGCTAGAGCCTTCTGGTAAGAAAGGCTTATTTGTTGGGTATAATGATTGCTCGAAGGCTTATTTGTTGGGTATAGTGATTGCTCGAAGGCTTATTTGTTGGGCATAGTGATTGCTCGAAGGCTTATCGAGTATATATACCTGGACAGAGGTACATTGAGGTCAGCAGAGATGTGATCTTCCATGAGGAAGCAGTGTTTCGTAAAACACTAGAGCTTTCACCGGAAGATGCAGTTGCTCCACTTGAGTTTCCAGATTCAGAAATTTAGAGGGAGAAAGAGTTTGATGATCAAACTCCAGATGTACCTGAGAACATTGAAAGTCCACTAGAAGAACTACTTAAAGTTCCTCCTTCCAAAAGGAGACTTGCTTGGTACCAAGAAATGGTACAAGAAGCCGAGAAGCATAAAGCTCCTCCAAGGACTTTCAGAGAAAGCATAAGACCACAGAAGTACTTCGGTCTTATGAGTCAGCTTATCAGTTCAGAATCTTCATCGTACGAACGAAGAAACAACAAGTAAACAGGTATGGGTTGATACCATGATTGAAGACTATAAGTCAATCATGAAGAATGATGCTTGGGAAGTTGTTCCCAGACCTACAGGAAAGTCAGTAGTGACTTCCAGATGGATTTATAAGATCAAGCATGCTGCAGATGGCAGTGTGGAGAAGTATAAAGCCAGATCTGTAGCTTCACTCAGAAAGAAGGCATTGACTATGACGAGACAATTTTTCCAGGTACACTACCATCAGAACCATCATTTCACTTGTTGCAGTATTCGGATGGAAGTTACATCAGATGGATGTAAAGACATCCTTTCTCAATGGTAAGATTGAGGAAGAGGTTTATATTGAACAACCTGAAGGCTTTGTTACTCATGGGAAGAAGACCCATGTATGTAAATTGAAAAAAGCCTTGTATGGACTGAAACAGGCTCCGACAGTCTGGTATGCCAAGATGGATGGATTTCTCCATAGCTTGGGGTTCTCCAAAAGTACAGTTGATTCTAACTTGTACTTTAATTGTTCATAATCATGTCATGATACTTGTTCTATATGTAGATGACTTGTTTCTTACAGGTGATGAACAGTTGATAGACCAATGTAAGAGGGAGCTTACCTCTGAATTCGAGATGAAAGATCTCGGATTGATACATTACTTCCTTGGCTTAGAAGTCTGGTAAAAGCTAGGTGAGATCTTCCTGACACAAGGAAAGTATGCAGTGGATATCTTGCAGAGATTAGGGATGCAGGATTGCAAATCCATGAGCGTACCAATGACTACCAACTTGACAAAGTTGCAGGACTCAGCCTCTAGTTCACAAAATGTGGACTCTAGTCTATACAGACAGCTCACTGGTTCCTTGATGTATCTCATGCATACGAGACCAGACATCTGCTACACAGTGAATGCACCGAGTCAGTTCATGTCAGATCCGAAGCACATACACTTGGTAGCCACCAAACATGTACTCAAAGATGTGTGAGGGACTATCACTTATGGGCTCAGGTATACTTCCAGCAGTGGAGTATTGTTATCTCGATATTTAGATTCAGATTGGGCTGGCAGTGCAGTCAACCGGAAAAGTACCTCTGGTTATTGTTTCAATATGGGATCAACAACGATCTCTTGGTCCATAAGCAAGCAGGGTTCCATAGCTCACAGTACAGCTTGACTCAACGATCATCCATTAGCTCAGAAAGTTGTTATCTGATCTGTTCGAGAGAAAGCTTGACTCAACAATCATCCATTGCGATAGTCAGAGTTGCATAAAGCTTTCAGAGAATCCAGTGTTTCATAATAGATCGAAACACATTGAAATGAGGTATCATTTCATCAGAGACCTAGAGCAGAGAAGTGCTCTGAAGTTGCAGTACATTCATATAGATGAACAGATTGCAAATATCTTGACCCAGCCTCTGACAGCATCAAAGTTCGTGTACTTTCGTGACAAGCTTGGTATGGCAAAGAATGCCTCTCTCGTTGAGAGGGAGTGTTGATTTTCTGAGCAGCATCGAGAGCTCTTCTCTTCAGAGAATGGGACCACCTGGTCCAAAACCACGGTGAAGACTCAACCTAGTGTTGAGTGACCATTCTGTGGAATGATAGATATCTAGTCTAGAACCATGATATAAACCCAGATATGCCCTGGGTAGACTCAACCTTGTGTTGAGTAGACATCTAGTGCAGGAACATGATGTAGACCAGTCTGGGACTGATAGACTCATCTTAGCTCTGAGTATCCATTCTCTTGGATAATGAAGACACTATAAGCCCTAGACTGGGTCTGGGCATGTGTGTGGCACTTTGACCCTTGATCTATGCACTTGGTGTGCTTCTCCAAGGATTAGCTACCCTTGGTCAAGTTACCCTAGTACCAGATCTAGGTGCCATACAGTGTGTGAGATAAAAAGCATTAATAACTCTCTTGGTTTATGATGATGTACTTTTGAAATAAAAAAGTACAACACGATGCATGTAATGACCATAGGGGCACTTAGTAAAAGGCCAAAGTCAAAAGTCAAAAGAAATAAAGACTTTTTGTACCACAGGAAAAGGACCATAGGTAGGAGACAGAATTAAATAAGGACTTCTTATAAAAGTCAAAGGAAAAAAAATAAAAGTACCTTTTTGGTAAAAGTGAAAGTGAAATTAGGAAAAGAATAAAAATATTATTATTTTCATCTTTCCTAACCTTGTCCACCTAAAAGGACCATAGGTGGAAAACAAAATTAAATAAGGACTTCTTATAAAAGTCAAAGGAAAAAATAAAAGTACCTTTTTGGTAAAAGTGAAAGTGAAATTAAGAAAAGAATAAAAATATTATTATTTTTATTTTTCCTAATCTTGTCCACTTACAGGTGAACAAAGGCTATAAAAGAAGATCAAGCCTTCCTATTTGTCACACACACTTTTTCTCTCAAAGGTGAAGAAGACTATCTTATGTTCAAACCCTCAGCTAGGGTTTTATTAGCAAAGTCGATCTTCAGCATTCAATTTTTCGGGCAGTTTTCAGCAGTCTGGTATTTTCAGGCAGTTTTCAGCAGTCTGATATTTTTGGGCAGCTTTCAGACAGTCTGATATTTTCGGGCAGTTTTCAACAGTCTGATATTTTCAGGCAGTTTTCAGCAGTCTGATATTTTTGGGCAGTTTTTAGACAGTCTGATATTTTCGGGCAATGTTCAGCAATCTGATATTTTCAGGCAGTTTTTCAACAATCTGATATTTTCGGGTAGTAGAAAGAAAATCTCAGTTTTTCTAAGAAAGCCCTAAATTGGTAATTTTCTGTAATTCTGGAAATTGTGGGTAAAATTATCAGTCTGATTTTTACTGATGAATTTTACAGTTACTGTGGTCAAAATCCAGATCTGGATTTGAGGAACTTTTTGAAGAATTTCTTAAGCCATCTCATTTACGAGATGAGCTATTAATGCTTTTGGGGTTTTTGTCCTTTGAAGGTTTCCCCAGTGAATAATATTGTGTCCATGTGTGCTGATGTGATGAATGTGTTTTTACTGCACTGCTGATCTATTTATGTTTATCTGCAAATTTTTAAAGTTTATGCTAACGCTAAAAATTCAACATTTGGTACAGGTCTATGGAGTGAAGTACTTTAGGATAAATACTTGAAGAAAAATTCTGTAGTAGAATGGATAGAAGGCCTAACAAATCCTTTTCAAATGCATCTATTGTTTGGGGGGGGGGGTGGTTGGAGCCTTTCCTTGGTGAGGTCTTGGTTATCTTGGAAGGTTGGTAATGGTCTGCAGCTTTGTCTTGGGGTGGACTCCTTTGTGGGGAGTGAAGACTTTTATAGACTTTCAGAAACCTTGCTGATGTATCTCCTTGAAAGTGGCTTCAGGTTATTGGCCCATGTGAAAAAAACTGAGAATGTCAGTACTTTATCTTCTCATTGCCTTCTTGCTGAGGACTTGGGATTAGTGGGTGATCTGGCAGAGAAACGAAAGTCTTACATTTCTGGATTGAATCAATCTGGTATTAGGCTTACAGATGCTGATGATGTCTTAGTATGGACTTGGAACGGTTCAAATGGGAAGGTATGTACAAAACTTGCTTATGCTGCTATCTCTGCAGGTTATGTTAATGTAGCAGGTAAATGGTGATAAAACAATCTATGGAAATGGCATATTCCCCTAAAATTGAAGTGCTTCACTTGGTTATGTCTTGAAAATAAAATTTTAACCTTGAAAATCTTATTAAAAGAGGTTTTGTAGGTCCTGGTATTTGCAGTCTATGTAGAACAAAGGATAAACCAATTTCTCATATGTTTGTTCATTGTTCTTTTCTCAAGAAAGTTTGGGTGGAGGTCTGTAGGAGTCTTAAGTTTTTTGAAAACTGAGAAAATTCTTCTTTTGGACAGTGTATGGAAGAATGGTTTAAAAATTCAAAATAGTATAAAGAGCTTCCTCTTTTTCTTATCTGGGGCATTCAGAAAGCTAGAAACCTGTCAATCTTTGAAAATATTATTCCAACTGTGTTTTCTGTCAATTCCAGAGTTGTGGGATATTTTCTAGAATTTCATAAGGAAGATAAACTCCGAAGACAAAGGATTCTCATTTTGCGTGGTTTCGAAGAAGAAATGGCTATTGGTTATTTTCATGGTGCAGCTTTTAAAGGTTGATGTGGTGGTGGCATGTTTTTAAAACTAAATTATGAACACTCTTTTCATCTTTGGATGGGATGTGAGTCATTACAGTGAATCAAATACTAAATCTGAATTAGTGGCACTCTGGGTTCTTCTCTACAAAGGTCTTGCTCATCTACAGGTGGTAGGTGATTCTAAAATGATTGTGGAGTGGGAAGATGGAAAATCAAAGTTGAATTTTTCTCTTATAGCAGTAGAAATACAAATTTCAAATATTAATAATTATTCCTAATGATTTCAAACAGTCATTTCATCACACTGTATTCATTGAATAATTATACACTAAAAATTTCAACTTCAAATTTGCAGCAAAGACACAAGATCATAGAAGGACAACCTTGCATGAATGACACAGATTTTTACCCTAGGAAACCCAATAAGGGAGAGAGCCCAACAACTTTTCTAGAGAAGAAATCAGTCCAATTCAAGTACAATACCAATCATGAAGAGAAACCACAGCACACAGAAAGTTCGCCCTTCTTCACAAGAAACTCTAGCAAGGGTATTGAACCTTTAGAAGATGATAAGAAGCCCCAAAATTACTCCTTCTGCCTTTGCTAGGCCTTCTTGGAAAGTCTGCACCAATGTAGCAGAGAAGATGTCGGATGATGAGTGAACAAAAGAGGAGGCTGAGCACTTTATTTATATTCTTCAGTTCACTTGAATTTCGCTTGTGGGGCCAACTTGTTCTTTCCTTCTAGGGCCTACTTGTCTTCATGTCTTCAATCTTCTTTGGATCTTCTTCAATGCTATCTAGGACTTCTTCAATGGTATGACTTCTCTTCTTCGTTATTTCTCCTTCACTAGAAAAGGTGTCCGTAATTTTATTCTTCTCCTCACATGCACATATATTCACGCATAGAGCTCTAATGTTGATTTGACCCACACTAAGAAGTCTCAGACACTTCTTAGAGCCTATGTCAAATTCAACATTAGACTAGACTTGTATATTCCACAAGGAGATGAAATCCCCTATCAAACAAACAAGTCAACTCACTCTAATATATAATAGATCACTCCCTCACGGAGCACTCCCTCATAAAGTAAGCAATGTGAGAGCATCCTAGGGCCCATCTCCCCACACCATATGACTCAGAATAATGGAAGAAGAACTACCTCTACCTAGGCCATTCACCTCTAGCCAAATCACATGACCATTTCCCGTGAGTGAATGCCTGCTCGATGCTGCAACCTAGAGAAACATCAACACTCCCTCTTAGTGAGGAAAACATTGTACATCATGCCAAACTTTCTTGGTGAGACTGTCCACAATCCGCATCTCGAGTCTTCCACTCTTGGCCAAATCAGCATGCCTATCTGGATAAAGGCTGCACCTAGGCCATTCACCACTAGCCAAATCAACATGGCCATTTCTCGTGAGTGAATATATCATTCACTGGTAGCCAAATCAGTATGGCCATTTCCTATGGATGAATGTATGCCTATTGCTGCTCACCTGTATATATGTACTGCATCTGCATCTCAAGTCTTCCACTCCTAGTCAAATTAGCATGGGCCTATGAAGAAAAATTGGGCCTGGGCCATTCACCACTAGCCAAATTAGCAAGGCCATCTCCCGTGGATGAATGTCTGCTCGATGTTGCTCATTTGTAGAACCATCATGGAGTATACAAGCTTGTCTCTGAAGTATACAACTTTTTCCATGGGGTAATCTCCCCACCCCGTCACAGGATGAGTAAGCATCTAGAAGTGTGAAAGACATCACCTATTTATCCAATATCTACGATATATCGCGATGTCCAAGCAAAATGATGTATCACTGAGCAAAAATTGTGATTTTTCAAAATATCGCAATTTTTGAATAAGTACTGTTTTTTTCCCAAATTTTTAGGAAACATTACAAGTTGATGGAAAATATCACCAAGGCCATAAACAGTCTGACATATAACCCAATTTTTTACTTTCTTTTTGTCATTTTGCTAGCTTGTTGAGGGGTTTGGAGAGCAAAGTAGCTTGCTATCATTTTGCTTGGAACCAAGGAGTAGATTCATTGTGTTTCCATCAGCCATCATCGAGTTATTGTGTATTGGGCATTGATTCCCATCAATGGTTTCTCAATTTACAGGTATGTATATCATAGTGGTTTCCCATCTTTTTTTGTTGTTTTTGGTAAATTTTTTATAGGTTTAGGGTTCTTATCAATCTTCCCTCTTCTTGCCAAATTTTAAAGAAAGATTTACTACCATTTATGAAAACTCTAGGATTGTTTTGTTATTTACAACATTGGGTTTTTTTTTGGGAGGGGGGGGGATTTCAATGAATCTTACTATCTACTAGCTTCATTGTTCAAGCTTGAAACTGAACTTCATTTTTTTTTTTTGCCCCAAGTTGATTGTTGTGTGAAAAATCAAAATGCCTAAAGATACTCTATGTGGGTATATGGTGAGCCCTCAAAGGGGGTTTAATACGCAAAAAATGAACATGGTGTGTGGAAAGGAAATGAAAGGGGGGATCAACCGATTGAAATACCACCTTGCACCAATTCTCAAGCATGAAGTGGGAATTTGTGAGCAAACAACCCCATAAATTGTTCAAATTGCAAATAAATCACTTCATGATATGAATATGAAGAGAGATGTGAGGGCATCAATGAGGACTGAGATGTGAAGAAGATGAACTGGAAGTCAAAGCTTTACCTAATTTGTACCTTCCAGTTCCACAATGCCCTCAATGGCCTCAACTTTCTTGGTTCCAAGAACCACTGTTGGTGCACAACCTTCTATCAAGAAAATGGTTAAAATAAAGGAGAAAGCAGAAGCAGACAAGCTTGTGGGTAGGTGTTTTTTATGGAGTGAGATTCCTTTCAGCATTGCCAAAACCAACCCCTTCTACCAACCTATGCTTGATGTTGTTGTTCTTGTTGTTGGCTCAGGGTAGAAGGCCCCCACCTTGGATGATTTGAGAGGGCCTATCCTTCAAGCTGAAAAGGTTTACTACACTTAGATATTGGAGGAGTTTAAGGAGTTATGGGGACTCATGGGATGCACGGTTATGTAAAATTGTTAGACTGATCAGAAGGGTAGGAGCCTTCTCAATTTCTTGGTCAATTGCCCCAGGGGGATAATGTTTATTACATTTGTTGATGCATCTACACAAAGATGCAATGTTATTATGTGAGTTGTTGGATGGGTTCATCCAAGAGATAGGTCCACAGAACGTTGTCCAAGTCATAACGGATAACGCTGCTAATTATGCGGCTATTGGCAGGTTGCTTATGATGAGGCATCCAACGTTGGTTTGGACTCCTTATGGTGTACATTGCATCGATTTGATGCTAGAGGATATGGGCAAAATTCCTTTCATCAGAGATATTGTTGATTCATCTAGGAGCATCACAAAATTTATATATAATCATACATCTGTGCTAAGCTTGATGATGTTGAAAAATAATAACCTTGAAGGTCCTCACTCATATTTTTGGTGTGGGTGTGATGAGGACTTAGACTTTGTCATTTGTATATTTATGTATTAAGTGACTTTTATATAAATAAAGTAATGTTTTGCACTTTATAGAATGGGTCTCACTTAAGTGATTATTTAATAATTAAAGTGAATTGATTATTAAAAGTGAGTGCATTAAATGATGGCCCTTGATTTTGTAAATGAATGTCCACCCTAGATTAGGTAGTTAAGATAAGTAGTTACAAAATTTAAAATATAAAACAAAGAGAGAAAAGACAAATAAGACACGCCATTAATGAAGAGAAAGGAAGAAGAAAAATAAAGAGAGAAAAGATACCCTAGCAGCAGTGGCACGATTCCCAAGGAGAAGCAACACATTTCCCAAGACAGCCTGTAGACCATACAACAATACCTGAGGATTAAATGCAGTCACACATGTGGGCATGATTCCCATGAAAGTGACAACAAAATTTATTGCAGACTGTACCAATAGTACAACATTAATTGCACGCATGTGTGGAAACATTTCCCAAGGCAGACCGTACAACAAAAAGCGACAGGCCATACAACACGTGTGGGGGTCATACAACTATTATTTGGCACGAAAATTGACGTATTTGTTTGTTGCTTCAGTGTGGTGAAATTCTGTCAACGAGGGTTGAAAAAATTATTTCTTGTGTTGATAAAAAAATTCTAAGTACTCATCTTAATAAAATTTTCTTCTTATATGGTTTTCCCTGGAGTTGGGGTTTTGCCTGGTCTTTTGACCAAAAATATTTGTGTTTTCATGTGTTTGATTGATACTTTAGTTTTCTAGAAGATCTTGAAGTGGTGGTTTTAAATTTTAATCTATGAGTAAAATTTTAATCAAAACCCTAAATATTCATTTGTTTGACAGAATGTGTGAATGGAAGTTTTCATATTAATGTCAATTATTTTCTTCAGATGAGATAATTCACAAATAACAGGGAGTTAGTGCATCCGACAATCACACGTTTTGCCACAAGCTTCATTTCACTTCGATCTCTCTTGGCTTGTATGCAGGAGATTAAGAGAATTTCATTTCAAATGAATGGCATGCATTGTCATTTAGCACAAAACAGGAGGGGCAAGCCATATATAGGATAGTGTCACTCCAGGAGAGCTTTTGGGTAGGAGTGGAGGAGGTGTGTGCCATTAGTGAACCTTTGGTAAAGGTTCTTTGGTTGGTTGATGGAGACAAGCCTGTAATGGGCTACTTGTATGAGGCGATGGATAGGGCCCAAGAATCCATCCGTGCATATTATGAGGACAAGGGGGATGAGGGGTATGAGAAAAGATTATTGATATGGAAGGTCATTGATTAGCGATGGAACAATACACTCCATCGCCCCATTCATTCTGCAGGGATCTACCTCAACCCCGCATTCTCTTACTCTTGTGGTTCTAGATTTGATGCTGAGGTTATGGATGGATTCCTCACATGTGTTCAAAGGATGGTATCAGAGCCGCAAGAACATGTGGAGATTTCTAAAGAACTGGAGATATATAGGATGGTTGGTGGGATATTTGGCTTTGACATGGTTATTAATGATAGGAAGAACAAAATTCCAGGTAAGCCTCAAGTTCATTTTATTGCAAATTTCAATGTCTCTTCTCCATTTGTTTCAAACTTTAAAATCTCAATGGTATTTCTTATGTTTTTAACTTTCTACTTTCTCTTATTTGTTCTAGATGCTTGGTGGACAAGCTATGGCTAAAGAGTACACCATTTACAAAATCTTGTCATTTAGGTGCTAAGTCAAACATGTAGCTCGTCAGGATGCAAGCACAATTGGAGTGTGTTTGAGAAAATACACACCAAAAAGTGCAACATTTAAAAAAAAATTGAAGTTATTTTAAATTATAAATTTATAATTTTATGCGCATTTCCATGTCAACCTTTAAAGTTTAAATTATATATTATAAAATTGAATTATAATTTATAATTTATGACCCTCATACAGGTTGGAAACTTCCCGCCTTACTGACATGTACTACGTCTACTACAACCTTCAATTATGGATGAGGCAGATTCAGAAAACACTATATGTGGATGCCATTTCATTGGATAGGATTGCCACCACTTCTAGGTCGAGCGATTGGTTCTACTGGATAGTCTGAAGGATGAACTAGACTAGAGGGACATGTATCATCATCCTTCGAAGCCTCCTGCTCCTCATTATCAATCTCCATGTGAGATTCCTCTAGACGTCCTGAAGAATACATCCCCATCAAAAGTAACATCCTGACTGGCCTCAATTTGACGTTGTACTGGAATGTAGATCCTATAGGCCTTCAAAATCTTGTTGTATACCACAAAAGTGCCATCCTTCCCAAAAGGTTCTAAATTCATCGTCTTCTTCTTCAAAACATGGGTGTAGATTGGACAACCAGAGATCCTCAAGTGACTAACCTTTGGCTTCACTCTTGAGAGCACCTCCTCAGTGTTGATTTTTGGGCAGCATCAAGAGCCAATATCTAGGAGATTGGCATCAACCTAGGGCTGAGGACCTAGTCGAGGACTAAGATGTTGATGGTACTTGATCTCCCCCAGGAAGAGACCACATCAACATGAGAAGACCTTTCTTAAGAGGATTTGTGAAGACAAGTTAACCATTGAGAAGTAAAGAGGACCCAGTGTAAAGTACTTAATGATAAATCAAACCAGATGTATTTAAAAGACCCTAAGGCACATCTCATATGTTGGATAGGCACCTCTTCTCCTAGAGCACATATTTTGAGGGTTTTGGGGCACGTGTGGACCATGAATACCAAGAGAAGGGATAAGACATTGCCCAAAGATGACTTGCCTAAGGAGAGTGAGTTAAAAGCCCAAATAAAATGACAATAGCCCTAAAAAGGTGTTAAAATCCCACATGAAATTATAAGGACCCTAACTAAAGTATTTTATATTATTTTTTTACTCCTTGATTTATGGAAGTTACCCCTTGGATTACAGAATGATGAATTATAAATAAGAACTCTCTCACATGATCAATACACATTCAATCATCTCCATCTTAGTCAAGAAGAATTTGTGTGGGGTTCTAAATTGATTTTGTCTCCTCTTCAACGTTGAAGACCTTGTTCATCTTCAAGTTCAATGCAGACTTCAGCAAGCTATCCGCAGGTCTGGACAAGGTTCCGTTGAGATCATTCTTGGGCAGCTGCAGGTGTATAGATGCCTAGAGGGCTCTCATCTAATCATTTCAAGCTGCGGCAGAAAGAGTGAGTCCCTAGAGGGCTCTGATCTGACCACTAGAGGTCAACAAAAGCCAAGTTATGCTGACGACAAGGTAAGAAACTTCAACAGAGGCTCATTGCAAATATTAATATCTTAGGCTGACGGCAAGAAAAAGAACCTCAATGCTGACAGTTGGGCTAAGAACATTAACGCAGGCTGTCAACAGGCAAGAAAAGGCCACTAGAGGGCTAGATTTAGGTTGTGTTAGATTTGGTAGGCCCTATAGGCTGAGATCAGAGCTGAAATCTTAATTTGAAGGGCTTACATCAGCAGGTGGTCTCACATAATGGAGAGAGAATAGCATTTGAAGCAATGTTTGCTTCTTCAGCTTCATATGAAAATATAAGTACTTGGTCTCTTTGATTGTATTTACCCTAAGTGTGAGAAGGGTTTGATGTTCATACTTGTTATTCTATTAATGAATCTATCATAAGAAAGGTTGCTGGGTTTTTCCCTCAGGAGGAGAGAGGGTTTCCCTATGGTAAAAATCATGGTGTCTATTGTGCACACTTATTGTGATGTGATGTGCTTACTTTCTGCTCTACTTAGTTTGTTGTTACAACTGCTAAATGGCATACTGCTCATAAATATAGTTGATACTTTCATGTTTAATTATGTTAAAGAAAATTTTTAAATGCACTCATAATTACCAACTTATGAAAGTAGTTTAAAATTCAACATGGTATCAGATCCAGATTACTAACTATTGCCTTGATTGGCAACAAGATTTCTGTTGTGGCAGTAAAAATAATTTCACGGTTTCAGTAGATGGGGGCTCCAAAGCAAAAATGGATGCATAAGAGGAGGTTTCTTTTAGGAATGGGATGGAGAAGTATGGTCCTGGTAAATGTCGTACTATTCTGAGAGATCCCACCTCGAGCTCGTGCTTGGAATCACGATATGATGTGGATCTGAAGGATAAATGGTGGAATATGAGTGTTATTGCAAACAGTTGGGGTTCAAGGGAATAGGCCAGATTGGCACTCAAAAGAAGCAAAGCATTGCAAAGCAATCTGGCAGGCAACTTGCACTTAGTGCATTAAATAATGGAAATATGGATGTTATTTTGGTTACTAACCCCTTAAGATCTGTCAATCCATATTTGCCAAGCTCAAATAAAAGATGTATTTCAAGGTTAGATAAGCTCATTTTTTGATGCAGTCTCTACCTTGAAGGAGCCAAATAGATCAAGAAAATATTCAATTGCAACATATATTGAGTGGTCCGAGGAGGGAATTTTATATCCTTTCAAACATTGCAAATAATTTGGAAGATAACTCTATCTGATGTCTCCTACTACCTAACTACATTAGCAATCTTTGCATGAAGGTCGTGCATACCTTCAATCAGTCTCCAGTCCAAGTTGTAGAAGTGCAACTCCCATAGTTAGTGCTTGGCTTGCTGCAGCTGCATGATCCTTTCCAGGACCAACAGAACTTGTATTCATGGTTCTTCAATAATAGTCCTCAACATTGCCTAAATAAGGTTATCTACTTCCTTCCTGAACCATACTTGACTTATGCGTGAACTGTTGCAACCAATCTAGGGTGTCAAAATGATTGGGCACAAAACTGTGGCTCTCCCTTGATACCACAGAATGATACTCACGTCTTTGGTTTGGTTCATCTATTACTAAAAAGTATTACATAACAAAGGGGATTTAGAATACCTGGGCCTCACAGACTAGAGAGATAGCTTTGGCATTCTGCAAAATACCAACTATCTTAAAGACCCAAGATGGCATTTGATCACCACTAAACACCTGTCTTCATTGTTCCTCAAAGGACTCTTCCCATGGGCTAAGAATGACAGGGCAATTCATCTCATTTAATATAGGGCACAAGGTCGTATTTATGTTAAAATAATTGATGACACTTTCAAAAGTGGTGAATTCTATAACTTTTACTTCTAATATTTTCATGAATCGGAGTCGAGATGAGAATAAAGACGATCCGAAGAAGCAGGTGTTCTTAGAAGGCATTGCAGATGGTGGACTATAAAAAGTCTATAAACAAGCTATTGCATGGAAATTGAATCTTCAAGAGCAAAGGCTTGTGGTATACGTTAAGATTAGAAGGAGCTTAGATCCAACTACAGAAGCCAAGAAAAAGTTACGAGGAGATAATCAGGAGTGTTCTTGTTGCAACACATTTTCTTCATTTTGCAAGGAGAAATTATGAGGCTTCAGAGAAGGCACATTGGGACCATTTAAAAAAAGTCTTTAGTATGGCTGATTTCACACCTGTAGACAGTGATCTATTGGAATATTTTTTTCTAATTGAGGGTATGCACCAGAGAGACCAGAAATTGAGAAAATCAGATGAAAGCTCCTTGATATGAAGCAATGTACCGGTTAATGAATGCCTTGAACGATGAACATCTCACGCTGAGCATTGGATCTCAACATGCACAGTAGTTTGTGATGAAGACCTCCCTCAGAAGGTGTTATCTGGAAGGAAAAGCTAGGATTTACCTAGCAAAAGTTATGCACTAAGGTGGTCAAAAGTTATGCACTAATCGTTTAAGTCAGTTGACCTTACAGCTAGAATCCGAAGATTTTATATGTAAGTTATGCACAACACACATTCAGTTTAGCATTTAAGGACAAAGGATGCTTGATGCCTTTGTGGATGGACAGGTCCTTGTATGACCTAGGATCGAACATTTTTGTTCGAGGAACAATGTTCAGTTCTACGCTGTAGGGAATCACTAGGGACCCCCACGAATCACTCCCAATTCGCGCTCCTAAAGGAATCGATGAGGAATCGCTCACGGAATCGTGATTCCTCATCTATTGCTCTTGGAAGCGTTTTTGGGAATCGCAATCCCTGGGGAAAAAAACGCTCCCTACCATCCCCGCAATCACTGAGGGAGAAATGAGGGAGCGACGCTCCTAGAGTGATTCCTCATCACTCCCTCAACGATCCTGAGCAAAAAAAAATGCTCCCTCAGCGATTCCGCGCGTTAGGGAATTTTTTTTCCACTTTTCTCAATTTTGCAAAAAGAAAATGTTTTTTAATGATTGGCTAGGGTTCAATTATCCTTTATAAACACTATTGGACTCCATTTGGACTCATTCTATTCCTCATTTGTTTGTCTTCATTTAACTTCCTAGGGCTTTGAGTGGCTTTGCTAGTTGTTTGAGAGCAAATTTGTAAAAGCGTGGAAAGAAGATTGGAGGGGAGATTGAAAGCTCCTATTTGTGAGAGCTTGGAAAGAAGATTGAAGGCTTCCATAAAGACATTCAACCACCCTTGAAGAGCTAAAAAGGTAGGCCCTGAAAACTCAATCTTTGTTTGTTTTTGAAAAAAATATTTCACTATGTTAAAATTTTAAATCTTGTATGTGTTTTTTTCCTACTCTTTCCAATTTATTCTTCTCCATCATTCTATTGCAGGCAAGAAGTGATTCTCATATTGAATCAAGAAGCATGACGAGCATGTGGCTTTTGTTTTTGGTTCCGATTCTTCTCATGATGATGGTGGTGGGAAGTAGATTTGGTGGTAGCAATGATGAGGAGTAAGAGATAGGGAGTGCCACATACCATGGAGAGGAGGAAGAGGGAGAGGAGGAGGAGGAGAATATTGAGAGTGATGAGCGGCAAAATAAAAAAAGCACAACACCTTTGTGTAAGTATGTGGCAAGGATTGGGGGAGGGAGAGGGGGTGGAACCACGAAGTTTACATGCCTCCATTGTAATAACACTTACACAGGTTCATATACCCGTGTGAGAAAGTATTTATGTGCGCTTATGTCATGTGATCAAGGTAAGGCTACTGGAGTCAAAACATGTGACAAAGTGTCAGCTAAAGAAATAAACAAATTTAGGATGGAAGAAGAGGTCGCTCAAAACAATTCCAATAGATTAAGGGTTGAATCTGAATCCCCACAAAGAATGTTTAGTAGTGGATCTGGATCATCATCCACCCATGCCAGTGGATTCTTTCCTATGCGAAAAACATTATCATATTTCCTTGACCTTGGTTGCAGAGATGATGTGGATTCAAAAATTTATAGGTTTCTCTATGCATGTGATGTGCCATTCAATGTTCTTCGCTCACCCTATTGGCATGAAATGGTACAAGCCATCAATGGTGCCCCTAAAGGATACATGAGCCCTAGGTATGACAAAGCTAGAACTGTGGGACTTGACAAGGAAAGAGCCAAAATCAATAGTGCTCTTGGAAAATTTACAAATGATTGGTCCAATTATGGGGTATCCATTGTATCTGATGGGTAAACAAATGTTAAAGGCAAGCCATTGATAAATATTCTTGGTGTGTCTGCTAGTGGTGCGGTCTTCATTTCAGCGCATGACTACTCAGATCGCTACAAGACCGGTATTAATATTGCACAACCTTTACTTGAAACCATTCAAATGATTGGGCCATACAATGTCATTCAAGTCATCACAAATAATGCTGCTAATTGTAAGGCAGCAAGAGCAATCATTGAGGATAAGTATCCCAACATATTTTGGTCAAGGTGTTTGGTTCACATGTTGAGCCTTTTGATGCATGATATTTTTAAGATGAAGGACCCTAGTTACCGATGGATTGGTGCCTTGTACAAGAGAGGTAAGAAAATGATAAAATTTATCACAAATTATAGCATGGCCCACCACATTTTTCGCAATGACTCTAGGTTGAAGCTATTGAAGATTGCGAAGACTAGATTTGCTAGCTACTACCTCACCTTCAGGAGGATTTTGAAGGTAAGAGGGGCATTGGCTAGTATGATCTCAAGTGATTCATGGCAGGGATTGAAAGACAGAGCTGCAAGCGCATTTGATAGACATGACTTTCAGAAGGTGGAGGACACCACTCCCCACTCTCAATAGCGTAGGTTCAGTTGTCAGCGTGGTCAAATTTTGAGATATGCTCACTTGTAGAGTTCCTCTCGCTATGTAGAGGATGGTTATAGCTTGACCAAAACCTTACAGAAAGCATGACTAGACTTATTGAGATTGTATTCTTGGTTAGAATATTTTGAGACTTGTTTTGGACAATGACAGTCATTCTTGAGCTAGGACTATCGGTTGTATGAGGAGAGGATAGAGTAACTCTTTTGTTCTACATGTCAGTTAGTATTTCTCCTCTCTTTAAGCTTCATGAGTCTTGCACTCAAAGGGAGAACCTGACAGATTCCCAAATCAGATCAAATGATAGTATCTCTTGAATTTTTTGACCTTGTTTGGATGCAGGGATGAAGAGGGAGTGCTCAGAGAATTGGTTACCCCTAAACAATTTAGTGAGACTTCAATATCCTACAGATTCTACTCTCCTCATGAAAGAGTTAGATTGAGATTGTTAGGTTGTTGTCCTAATATGATGGCAACCTTCACAAGGTCCAAAATCTCACTTGGAGATCAATAATGAGGAGCATAAAGGCTCCAAAGAATGTGGTGTACTGTACTTTAGATATTCACCCTTCCAACAGTCAAAGGGAACCAATAGAGCCCTTTGAGTATATGAATTGTGGGACTAATGTGATCAGAGAAAGGCTTGTATAGCCTTGTTAGTTGTTGTCAATGTATTTTCATTCAAAGTCTGAGTCTCTGAGTTTATATGAGAATAAGCATGCAAGAACAAGCAACATTGAAGGAGACCCTCTCATAGACGGAGTAAACTAAGAAGACTCATAAGTTCCTAGTACACTTCGAATGTATAGTGATGAGTTAAGATTACATATGATTGGATGTGTGAATCTCCTTCCTCATGAGTTTGATTCAATATGATCAGTACTGAAGTGCTTTGGTTGCAGAGTGCTTAGAAAATTTGTTGTTGGGCTTAAAGAGAGCCTCGGGATCCATTTGTTAAAATATTACAACTTCAGAAGATATTCTATAGTACTTTTGTTGTATTCTCCTTTCGAGATGTTCTTCCTCCATTCGGAGATGTCCTTGATATAATTGATCATGTAAAAGTCATGAGATAAACCCTCCATTGCAAGTCAGGGCAATAGTACCCACAAAAGTAATATATAAAATGTATTTTGAGTCTCACAAGCTAGGTCGGTCCTAATTAGGGAACATGGTCAACCTAGTTAGTTATTTGAGGCACTCACCTAATGAATATAAATAGGTGAGGTGCCTCTCTCATTCTTACACATCTTACAACAAGTATTGCGCTGGAGAGAGAGAGAGAGAGAGAGAGAGAAAGAGTCTACTGTGGAAGATAAGCAACTATTCTATTGTTGGGGTTTTACATTGTCTTGGTTGAATTCAATACTGAGGAAGTTTTGCAGGGTTTTCTCCCTTGTGGTTTCCCCGAGTAAAATCTTTGTGTTCTCTCGTGTTCTATTGTGTTGCTCCATTTGTCTTTCTTTCAGTGATCCTTTACTTATGGTTATGATGTTATGATGCTAAATGTTTTTATATATTGTATAACCATTAAAAGTCTAACAACGTATCAAAGCTACCCTGAAAGAAGTCTTTGTGCAGCAAAAACAGTGCTACAACTACAGCTATTAAAGATTAGGGTTTTAAGCTTGAAAACCCTAAAAGACCAAAACTAGTAATTTTGGGACTTTCGCCATATCTCGTGATTGGAGAATTCTTAGGAGCCTAAACTTTTACAGGACAAAAATAAATTGCTGATGTACCCTGTGTAAAATTTTCAGCCTCGGATTCGCTATAATTTAGGAGATATGATTCCTCCAACTCAGAATTCTATCCTCTCCCAGATTTCAACCTTAAACAGGGGACCTAGGGAGAATCGCTATATCTCAGGCTCGGAAGGTCCAAATGATATTTCATAATATGTTTTCCAGAAAGGGCACGGACTGCAGTTTATGTGGTAAAAATTTCAGACCCCGAGGGTGAATGAGTGACACATGGCAATCCATACAAGTTTGCTATGATGAACATAGCCGAAATAAGTTACCTTGGGAAAATTAGCATAAGTCCCAATTGGTGAAACCAATTCTGCTCTAACCTACGGTGCTAGAAAAAGGACAGGCAAGGCTACCTCAGTGCAAAGTTTATGACACAGAGTAGCAGTACTTTCAAAGATATCGTAGAAACATGATCAATCATTTCTGCAAAAGAAACCAGAAAAAAAAAAACTAGGGCTTCCTGTTCCGGGCACTTCCATCCACCAATAAGTTGAAGGACCAACAAATTCGCCTTAGGAAGGTGCATCTCTCTATGTAAGAAGTTTATCATTCCGTGAACTTTCATTTTTTGAACTAACACTACTACCGAAGATAACTAGGGCATCAAATATTTTGCAGTTCTGTCCATAGTTTTGGAAAAATAAGTATACAGCTCAGCTTGCCTTGAGGAGGCGCATCTTTCTATCCAATCAGATATGAAAGATACCTAAGTTGAAAAATTAGGGTTTCTCTATCAAACCCTAGATCCTCTAGAAGCAATCTTTCAAAAGATCCTTCAAGCAAATATCAAGTTGAAGCATTCTCGCTGGTAAGTTTCATCCTCTCTATTTCCATTTGAGGTTCTCATTTTTATCATAATAACAAACAATACCAAGCTTGAGGACAAGCTTAAAAGAGTCGAGAACTTCTAAGCATAGAATTATAGAGTGCTTACCATACTTGAAGAAGCATGCCATGAAGAACTATGTTAAAGAAGAAGCTACAGATCTAGATGAAGATGAAGTCGAAGCCAAGAAGGACCTAGTCGAAACAAAGATGAGTATTTCCACCTCCATTGGATCTCACGGGTGGATCTCACGGGTATCATCCTTGAAGACTCCCAAAGATATGTTTGATACAATGAACAGTATGTACGAATATGACCTTGAAAAATAAACTCAAAGAATGTGAAGAAAACATTCAATGATTACTTCACAAGAAGACCTCATCTCAAGGAGCAATTAGAAGCTGTTGAAGACAATGACAAAGAAGTAGAAGCATAAATTACAACTTTGAATGGTCTTCCAAATTCAGTCAAGAGAGTTGTCCTAGTAGAAAGATCACATATGAAGAAATGCATAATTGATTGAAGAAGAGATGACAATCAATCCCTAACAACTCAGGCCAAGAAGAAGAAGGAAGAACATTCCTGCCAAGAATAGAAGGACATCTCACAACTCAATAGTTCAATTGTGATGGGAAAGGACACCTTGTGAAAGAATGTCCCAAGAAGGAAGAATGGTGGGATGATATGATCTAAGAAGTACAAGTCGATCATACATAATGATGTCTGGTATGAGTTTGAAACATGAAGAGAATTTTTCTAAAGTCTTCCAAGTAAACCTACAAAACTAAGCATACCGCCGATCGAAGTATCAAAAGATACAAAGCAAGGTTCATGAATTCTATCAAAAGAGAGATTCAATTTTGGAAAGACATTGCTCTAGGTGCTAGACACACCTCTTCAGTAATAGATATTACACTAGACAATTGGTGTAATAAAAAAAAAAACAGATCAAGCAAACTATATAGTTTGAGACTCTCTACAGAGAACCACCTATGTACAGAAGGATTTGTACAAGCTCAGTGGGCACCCATGGGATAGCACATACAGTCACATAAGAACTCGAGGTTTACTAGAGTGATGGAGATCCCAACCTTTAATACAAGATTGAAGATATAATCCTATAAAGGACAAGAGAAAACTTGCAACAAAGTTCGAGATGAATGATCCTGATATCTACTGACATAGATGGATAGAAAGAAGACTAACAGCAAAGGAGACTACATGTCACCCCAATGTCCTAATACAGATGCAGAGGGAGGATGGTGCTCCACCTAAGAGGGAGTGACTACGGTAGATCTCAAAGTTCAAGAATCTTGACATGATTCTTGAGATTAGAAGCATGATGAAATCTAGAGGACATTTTACTTATCCAAATAAAATATGCAAAGCAAATGGTGTGGTACCTAAAGGGTACTGCAATGACTTTGATTGAGTTGGTAGTGCTATGTACTCCAACATTTTGCAGAAAGCAAATTGTTTCTCTAAATGCAACCAAGGATGAATATATTGCAGCTAAGAAGAAAGCAAGTAAAGATTCCTCAAGTAATGAGGAATATGATCTAGAAGAATTACACTGATAAAGGTGAATATTATACTCTTATCCATTTCATCATTGGATAAAAGGAGATGCATTGGTAGGACAAATAGACACAATTCTATGTGATCTATGCTATAAGAAAACTTGCTCAGTATTTTCGATCATGAGCAAGATAGGAATGGGTCCTCAGAATCAGACAATGAAGTTGAACACATTTGGCAGAGACTCCAGTAATTCAAGAAGATAGAAATCAAGATGGATTCTACCAAACAAACAAAGATAAGTATTTGAATAGTCATTTCCTATATATTTAGATGTTCAAAGATGTGTACATTATATGTTTCTAGATTTAGGAAATGTATAGTAGAATATTTGTAGTTTACTACTAATATGCAGGTGATGGGTAAGTGGCTTAGATGATTGTTGCATTAGTAGAAATAGTTGCATGGTTATATATATCTTTATGTATGGGATGTTGTCATTTTGAATATCTTATGAAATGTTTCTACTCATAACAATCATATTTGACTTGTAGGAAGGATTGTATGCAATCACCTACAAGAGAAGAAATGATGAGGTTATGGATGTACAATACAATTGCAGATGTACAAGAAGAGAATGTTAAAGAACAAGTTGAGCAAGGGAGTTGTAAAGCTCAAGTATGTTCCCACCGAGAAACAAGTAGCAGATATATTGACTAAGCCTCTGGCTCGTGTAAAGTTTGAATACTTTTGAGACAAGCTTGGTGTAGTCCAAAAGGACCTCTCTCGAAAGAGGGAGTGACAATAGATGTTGGATGCAGTGGTGAGTAGGTCGGTCTAGAGGAGGGTACGTATGGCTAGGCTTGTTTGGGTCGAAAGGGTTAGTAAGCTAGACTAAAGGCCCATTGATCCTAGGGGGATTAGTATGTCTAGCTAGGATTGTTTGGCCCGAAAGGGTTAGTAAGCCAGACAAGGCTTGTTTGGTCCCCAGGGAGATCCATCTGTCTATCCATCTGTCTAACTAGGCTTGTTTGGCTCGAAAGAGTTAGTAAGTTAGACAAAATGCCCGGATGGATCTACCAGATAACTCACCGTGATGCTGATTCGAAGAAGATGAAGGGCAAGAGATGCTTGATGGTTGTTACAGTATTGCTATACTGATTGATTGTTGATGACTACTGAGATGCTTGATGGTTGTCACAGTATTGTTATATTGTTGATTGTTGACGATTGTTGTTGATGTTTGATGATTGCTACAGTATTGTTATACTGTTGATTGTCAATGATTGTTGATGATGGTTGCTAAGATGTTTTGATGATGGTTGAGTTGATTGCTTCAGTATTGTTATACCGATGATTGCTGAGATGCTTGATGGAATGATTGCTTCAGTATTGTTATACTGATTGTTCAGATGTGTGCTTCAGTATTACTATACTAATGATTGTTGAGTTAGTTGCAGTGTTGTTACAGTGATGATTGATGATTGTTGAAGTTTCAGTGTTGCTACACTGATGATTGTTGATTGTTGAAATAATTGCTAAGGCAATTTCAGTATTTCTATACTGATGTTGATAATGATGTTGTTTCAGCATGATAGATGTTGATGATGTGGTTATGTTCCAATCACCTTGTGTTGATGTTGTGGTGTCAACACCCTGTGCTGATAATGTTGATACGGTTAAAGTCACAACACCTTGTGTTGATGATGTTGATGTGGTTGTGGTCCCGACACCTTGTGTTGTTGCTGTTATGATTGTGGTCTCAGCACCCTGTGCTATTAATATTGATGTAGTTGAAGTCACAACACTTTGTGTTGATGATGATGATGTTCCAGCATCTCTATGCTGGTCATGCAAAAGATGATCTAGCATTATAGATGATTTGGTTTTTACTACTAACATGATAACGAAGTTGTTGATTGTTTCAGTATTTATATATTGTTGATGCAGATGATGATGTTTCAGTATTTTTATACTGAAGATACAGATGATGATGTTTCAGTATTCCACATTAAAGATATAGATGATGTTTCAATATTTACATACTGAAGATGCAGATGATGATGTTACAAGATGATGATTCAACATTGATGTTGGCAAGTAGATGATTCGGAAGATGTCGATGTTAAAGATGATGGTTCAGTGTTTACACATTGATGCTGGGAAGTGGATGATTCAGAAGAAGATTCAGTATTCACATACTAATGTGACATCAGATGATTCAGTATTCACATACTGATGTGGAAGAAGAAGATTCAGTATTCACATACTGATGTTACAGAACGTTCAGAAGATGATTCAGTATTCACATACTGATATGAAACAAGATGATTCAGTATTCACATACTGATGTTACAAAAGAAGGTTCAGTATTCAGAAGATGATTCAGTATTCAGAAGATGATTCAGTATTCATATGTTGTGTGACAGAATATGATTCAGTATTTACATGCTGATGCTTCCAAAAGATGATTCAGAAGATTCAATATCCACATACTGATAATACAGAAGATGATCTAGAAGATGATACTGATAGTAGATGATTCAGCACGTACATAAGATGATTTAGTATTTACATACTAAGATTACGGAAGATGATCCAGCTGAGATCAATGATGATGTATGATGATATTCCAAAACTTCCTATGACATATAGAGATTCACCAGTCAATTGTACAATTGTTATGATGGTTGTTGTTAATGTAGAATACCTTCCTAGTTAAGAGGGAGTGTTAAAATATTGTACCTTCGGAAGATATTATATTGTACTTTTGTTGTATTCTCCTTTGGAGATGTTCCTCCTCCATTCAGAGATGTCCTTGATGTAATTGGTCATATAAAAGTCATGAGGTAAACCCTCCATTGTAAGTCAGGGAAATAGTACCCACATAAGTAATATATAAAATGTATTTTGAGTCTCCCAAGGTAGGCCGGCCCTAATTAGGGAACATGGCCGACCTAGTTAGTTATTTGAGGCACTCACCTAATGAATATAAATAGGTGAGGCGCCTCTCTCATTCTTACCCATCTTACACTCAAGTATTGCGCTGGGGAGAGAGAGAGAAAGAGTCAACTGTGGAAGATAAGCAACTATTCTTCTTGTTGGGGTTTTACATTGTCTTGGTCAAATTCTATACTGAGGAAGTTTTACGGGGTTTTCTCCCTTGTGGTTTCCCCGAGGAAAATCTTTGTGTTCTCTTGTGTTATATTGTGTTGTTGCATTTGTATTTCTTTCAGTGATCCTTTACTTATGGTTATGATGTTATGATGCTAAATGTTTTTATATATTGTATAACCATTAAAAATCTAACACCATTCAGTGACAGAAGGAGAGCACAAGGCTCTTCTTATCAATTTGATCAATCACTGATGTAATGCCCCGGTTTTGACCCCGTCACAATAGATGTATATGATGTATATATTGTAATGATCATGGTGTGGAGCTAAAGGCCAAGGCCCTGCCATTGATCGGCAATGCTATGTTTTGGATTTAATTGTCGCCGAGAGTATATAGGGGCATGCGGCATATATTATGTTTGCCATCATGTAAATATGCATCACAATTAATTAAATGAACACAACCAGCTACGGTCGCGGAAACTAAATCGAATGGGGCATGATTTCCCAAGGATAAGGGGGGAAGTGAAATATTTAACCTATGGACCAATGGGGAAAAGCCAAATGTCTATGAGAAAACCCACCAAACTGTCAACTACCTTTCTTGTCTTTTTCCCCAATCATTTATTTCTGCCAGAATGTGGTTGAGTTAGTTATTGCATGGAATGGGAAGAGTATGGGCAACCAAATTCGAATTGGGTAGAGAACCATTTTTGGAAAAACATGTTCTGACTTCCTTGGCAGGGAAAATTCCCAAAAATGTATGCCATTCTGCTATGCATCCACGTTTTCCATTTTCCTCACCATTCTCATTCACGTTGGGGCTTTTGGGGAGCAGCTGGAGTTTTTCCTGTGTTTTTCATTCCACGTTTTTGGCTGTTGGCTTCATTTTTCCCATGGATTGGAGGTCGTTTTTGTAGTGCTAGAGATTGGGTTGTCTTCCTCACGTTTTTGGAGCTGCTGGTGCATTTTCCATTCACATTTTCGGAAGTTTCATGTGTTTTTACCATGGCTGTGAAGAGCCATTCACATTTTGGGCTGTCTCACTGACTATTGGTCTCACGCATAGGCTATTTGGGACGTTTTTCCCTGCTGTGAGTTGTGCTCACTGATAAGCTTTAGGACTGTGTGATTTCCCCCATGTTGTGTGTCATTTTTGCTGTTACATTTGGGGATGTGTAATTCGTTTCTCCTATTTAAGCTGTGATAGCTAAATTGATTGCCTGAGTGCAATTGTTGGTCTTTGTACTGTGTGAGGAGTAAGGATGTTCGCTAGATTTGCTTGATAAACCTGGTGCTAGAAACCACACAGACAAAACTAGAGGGCTGGCCTTCTTCTCCATCACCTCTGAATAGCACTGGAAGGGAATGCAGGGCCTGAGGGACTGTGTAGCAGAGAAGGGACTGATTCCTTGTGTTGGGTGTGGATGGGTGTCTTAGAGGTCAGGCTAGTTCTGGTGTAGGTGTTCTTGTCTCTGTAGTGAGCTCACCAGCTTAGCAAATTGCCTTCTCCAGCTCCTTAGTGGCCTGATAAACCCAACTGAGTTGGCTTGGCTGTGTTTTGGTAACCTTTGTCTATGTGTCAGCCTGCTAGTTCCCTTATTCCTTGGAGAATCATGCCCAACTCGGGGGTGGCAGCGTTGCTGAGAGATTGATGAGCACGCTGGCCTATGGTTGGGTGGAACGTTGCAGCGACGTAGCTGGTTGCAGAGCAAAGTTTTTATAAGATAAGTCACCTTGTGTATTTTACCTCTGCAATTCTATATTTACTGTTAATGAAAATGAAATGAACATGTTGAAAGAATGCTTGTTTGAATGCATGATGATTCTGCTGTGCAAGGATAAATAGTCTTAGCTGTGCATGATATACAATTGCAGCTGTGTCTGCTAGATAATTGCATCTATGCATGATAAATTCTCATATGTGCATAATTAAGTACAATGCATTCGTTTAAGCATTCTGTTTCCAGCAATTTTTAAGCCTGTACATGTTCATGGGTGGTTAGCCCGGCCTGATAGAGCTAGTAGTCGCATCCTTTATGCCGGTCGGAGGCATGGGGACGTGACAACTGATGGTTGAGGATCACTTCAGTTGTCCGTACCTTACAGAATCCCAAAGTATGGTATTCAAAGATACCTGGTAAATACACTAAGAAGTAATGCAGATGAGATAGTTTGTTGATCTTAGTGATGACCTGTTTTTCTTTGGAAGAAAACAAGAGGGAGTCGGTATCTGGTTATGAGATAGAGGATCATTTCCCTATGGATCACTTGCTGAGATTAGTGATGAGCACCACATACGAGAGCCATTCTCTAGGAGAATGGAGGCATCTAGTCTATTACCAGGTAGTTGATCATCTTTGATTCCAACTAGAACTATTGATTAACTTGAATCAGTCTGGGACTGAGGCACTTGGTCTATTACCAAGATGTTGACATAGGTCAAATTGATTCAGCCTGGGGCTGAGTTACCTAGTCAATTACCAGGACGTTGATCTTGATCAACATGAGAAGTTTTAGACTGGGTCTAGGCAGATGATGTGTGATGTACTCCTCTCCTTGGTCATTCGAGATGGTTGAGCCATGGGACCTCCTCAAGGGACTAGCCACCCCTTGTTGGAGTAACTAGCATATGACCTTGGTGTTAGTGGGAAGAACGATATGTCACATTGTAGAGATGATTACATCATCGAGTACCATTCTTTGGGAGAATGGATGTAGCTTAGAATTGAGGTACTTGGTCTGTTACCAGGACATTAATGACAAGTGAGATGCATAAAAGTGTGTGTGGTGACTCGTGCTACTTCTTTGATCTGTCTCAGGTTAGAACGCTTGGAGTCTGCTTGACAAAGAATGCCTCTCTTACCGAGGGAGCGTTGATTTTTGGGCAACATCGAGAGCCATTCTCGAGGACATTGGCATCAAACTGGGGTTGAGAACCTAGTCAAGGACTAGGATGTTGATGTTACTTGATCTCCTCCAGGCGGAGACCACACCAACATGAGAAGACCTTTCTTATGAATATTTGGGAAGAAAAGTTAACCATTGAAAAGTACAGAGGACCCAGTGTAAAGTACTTGATGAGAAATCAAACCAAATGTATTTAAAGACCCTAAGACACATCTCATGTGTCAGATAGACCCCTCTTCTCCTAGAGCACGTATTATGAGGATTCTAGGGCATGTGTGGAGACCATGATGACCAAGAGAAGGGCTGAGACATTGCCCAAAGATGACTTTCCTAAGAAGAGCGGGTTAATAGCCCAAATAAAATGTCATTATCCCTAAAAAGGTGTTAAAATCCCACATGAAATTATGAGGACCCTAACTAAAGTATTTTATATTATTTTTTGACTCCTTGACTTGTAGAAGTTACCCCTTGGATTACTCAATGATGAATTATAAACAAGGGATCTCTCTCACATGATCAATACACATTCAATTATCTCCATCTCAGTCAAGAAGAATTTGTGTGGGGTTCTAAACTTATTTTATCTCCTTCTCTTCAACGTTGAAGACCTTGTTCACCTTGGAGATCAATGAAAACTTCAGCAAGCTATTTGCAAGTCTGGACATGGTTCCTTTACGATAACTCTTCGGCAGCTGCAGGTGCATAGGTCCCTAGAGGGCTCTGATCTAATCATTTCAGGCTGCAGCAAGTAGGGTGAGTCCCTAGAAGCCTATGATCTAATCACTAGAGGTCAACACAAGCCAAGTTATGCTGGCAAGGTAAGAAACCTCAACATGGGCTCATTACAGGCCATTTTAGGCTGACGATAAGGCACAGAACCTCAATGCTAACCATCATAGGCTGACAGCTGGGCTAGAAACATTTACATAGTCTGTCAACAGGAAAGGAAAGGCCCCTATAGGACTATATATGGGCTTCGTTAGATTGGACAAGCCCTAGAGGGAGAGATCAAGGTCCAGGGATCAAAATTAAACCCGTCATTGCCCGTTAAAGGGCTCCAAAGCCGTCCCAGAAGTGTTATCAAAATATTACCAGTAAAAAAAAAAGATGATTGTTAATTTTGACGGTTTTTCAAGAAGTGCAATTTTATTTTAAAATTTTATTAGAAGTGTTAGGTTCAAAGTTGCCAGTCAAGCATTTATTAATTTATTGGTATTTTAGGTGTGTTGCTGCTATTAAATGTGTTTGGTAAATATGACCATTATGTTTATCCTATCATCAAAATTTAAGAGCAATATCAAAATCATGGAAAACATATTACCCCAATTTCAAAAATCATAAACCTTGATGCGAAGGGAAAACTCAATAGGAAAATCATGCCAGATTCACAAGGGGTAAAAATTTATTTCTGCCATATCAATAGCCTATGCAAGGATAACAAATTGAAGGAAGCGTTGGAGATTTCAATGGTCATGTAGCAGGAGGACATTGGGATGGGCTCAGACACAGGCATCTCTGTTGAAAGTGTTCATCAAAACAAAATCCTTGGCAGAGGGAAAGCAAATTCATGTCCACATCATCATCAATGGCCATTCTGGAAAGGTAAATCTGGGAAGTAATAATGTTAATCTATACGCTGCCCATGTGAATATGGGAGATGCGCATTTAATTTTTGATAAATTTGAAAAACAAGATCTCACATTATGGAATATCATGATTAGAGGGTATGCCAGAATTGGGCAATATGAGGGAACACTTGAACTATATTATCAAATACAAAGGACAGGTTTACTGCGAGACAACTTTACGTTTACATATGTTCTTAAGGTTTGTGCTAGGTTGTTGGTTCTATGAGAGGAAAAGGGGATTCATGATCATATTGTAGATGGTATCCTTCATATGGACCTATTTGTAGGATCTTCCCTTATAGAAATGTTTACTAAATGTGGGTACATAGAGGATGCACGCCAAGTGTTTGATAAAAATGTGTACAAGAGATGTTGTTTCATGGAGTGCAATGATTGCGGAGTATGCCCAGAGTGGACATGGGAAAAAATATTTGGCACTCTACCACCAATTGTATCAGGCAGGTTTGATCATTTGATGCCTAATTTAGTTACGGTGATGTGTATGCTTCCAACATGTGGGCAATTACGAGATATTGAGCAAGCCAAGGAAATCCATGTTTGTATTAGGCAGGCTTGATCATTTGTGTTTAATTCAGTTACAGTGATGTGTGTGCTTCTGGCATGTGAGAAATTAGGGGATATTGAGCCAACCAAGGAAATCCATGTTTTCATTGTTAGAGGAGGGTTTGATTTGGATGTTTTTGCAGGAATTGCACTTATAAACATGTATGCTAAGTGCGGCAATATGGATATTGCATGCCAAGTCTGTGAGTAAATGTTTGTTAAAAATGTTGTTGCGTTGACTACCATGATTTCTAGGCATGTTGAGAAAGGGTTCTTCCAGGATGTCGTAGAACTTTTTTTGGTATTTCTCTTAGATTTTGGAATATGTTTCAATATCAAACTCTTGTATTTCATACTAGGAAAACGACTCACAACATCATGCAAGGAAATGCAAATTTTTCTTATTTTGATCCTTGGAGGGATGGTAAGAAAATCCTCATTTTTTCCTTTCGAAGTTTACTATAAGAATTTTTTTTTGTTTTTATTAGGATTTGTGTATTGATTGGGGACTGTCACCGCGAACTTTGGTTGCAACTTGGTGTCTTGGTATTGCTATTGCTTTGTGGATGAGTATTGCTACAAATCAAGGAGAAGAGAGTGTTAGGATGAATCAACGATGATAAATAGGATTTCTAACAAAGTACTCATTGAATTTGGTGAGTTAAATCTGCCCTTTCTAATTCAAGGTTTAATATATGGATTAAAAAGAAATCAATCTAGAAACAAATGGTACAATGCCCATTCATTAGCATCTCCGTACAAGAGGTGTCCACTTTCGTACACACACCTCTGCTATTCTATCTTGTATTTGGAAGATTGTAAAAATTTGGAAAGTTTAAATTTTATTCACATCTTTTTACGAAGGGTTTACTTAATTCACACTTGTCAATATAAGTACAATTATGTTTATTACCCTTCATCATTGAAGGGTTAATTAAACATATGCCATTCAATTTGAAATTAAGACTAGCCCTTCAAATTTGATCCCTGTCAGGGTCGACATCTTCATCTGAAGGTGTTACATTAGCAGGTGGTCTCACATAATGGAGAGAAAATAGCATTGGAAGCTGAGCTTGCTTCTTCAATTTCAATCTAATTGTATTTACCCTTATGTGTGAGAAGGGTTTGATGTTCATACTTATTCTTCTATGAATGAATCTATCATAAGAAAGGTTGTTAGGTTTTTCCCTCAAGAGGAGAGAGGGTTTTCCTAGGGTAAAACTCATGGTGTCTATTGTGCATGTTTATTGTGATGTGATGTGCTTACTTTCTGCTCTATTTAGTTTACTGTTACAACTACTAAATGTCATACTGCTCATAAATATGGTTGATACTTTCATGTGTAATGTGTAAAAAGTGGCAACTAGGAAGGTCTTCTAGCATTGCATGTGCCCTTGCATGCTAAAAAGACATTAAACAGGAAGTCAAATGTATTTAATGTGATTTTCCTAAGTTTGGGCTTAGGAAAATACATTAATAGTTCTAATTTGATTTTGACTTAATGGAATCACTTTTATAAAGTGAAAAGTGAAACATTTAAGTGATGGCTAATCTAATCTTGGCCATTGATCTCATCGGAGGATCACATCCATTGATCCATAGTGAGGGTTAGGCTTTCCATTTAGCCATTGAGTTAAAACTTAAAAGGAGATTTAGTGGAGAGGACACGTACACAAGTGAGATACAAACAGAGAGAAGTCAGACGAAGGAATTCACTGAAAAGACGGAGGAGCACCTACCCGACAGATTCACTGAGGTTCTAGGCTCCATGAGTATCAATTCCCCTATCTTTGAGAATTTTCAACTTGTTTTTTGTGGCTTCTACATTATCATTTAGCAAGATCGTGTTGAAAATTTCAGAATATTTTTTTGATGTATTTGTAACTTCGAAATGTATTCACTTGTATATCTTATGTATTGTACCCTGATGTTTATTCTGGGAAGTATCTGTAATGTAATTGAGTCATGTCATGCCCTAATTTTCTGATTAGGAGATTCAATAATGTAAACAAGTCATGTAATGTCATAGAGTATAACCCTCCTTATTGATCAAGGGTTAAAGTCCCCACAGTTGTGGGGCCCTAGGGTTATTAGACTCTCATAGAGAAGTCAGCCTTGGTGAGTTATTGTCAAGTCACGAATTATTATAAATAGAGAGGGAGCCTCTCTATTTAGCACACATTAATATTCATTCACTCACACTCAGTTGTAGCACATAATTGAGAGAGAGAGAGAATAAGCTGGAACAAGAGAGAGAGAGAGACTATTGCTATCAGGAGATCATCTTACTGTCTTTGGGTTTTGCTTTTGGTGTTGATTCTATCTTTGAGGAATTTGCGGGGTTTTCTCCTTTATGGTTTCCCTGAGGAAAATCTTTGTGTTCATTGTCTCTTGTGTTTGATTGTTGTGCTCGTTATTCTCTCATATAAGATCCTAAGATAATATAGCTTAAATGTTAAAAATATAACATGGTATCAGAGCTAACCTGAGAAGAAGACATTATGCAACTATGGAAACTAGGGATTCCTACGTTTTGGATCTCTCTCCACATATTTTGAGCAAAAGGAGCTTGGGATGACTCTCCTCTCCAGGGCGCATCTTTCTGTCGAAGTAGAATCTGATTCTAAGCATTTTCAGTTTTTGACCCAACACTGCTGCCGAAAATTAGGGATTTCCATAGAAGTGGAATTTTTGAGTGAGCCCAGGCTTGGATTGATCTCCTCCCCAAAATCAAAGTTTAAATATCAAGATCATTTTTTTTGATTGGGAAGAACTCTGGGAAAGTAAAACCCTAATCTGCTCCTAAACCTGCTCTGCAGAAATTTAGCTCTAGATCCAGTTCTGACATATTAACCTGGTAAGATATAAATCTTTTACATTTCCATTTGAGGTTCTATGTTAATATGTCTCATCATACCAAGCTTGATGAAAAGCTTGAGGGAGCTGATAACTTCTGGGCTTGGAAGTATAGGATCTCCTTGGTCCTGGAAGAAAATGAGCTGGACTCTTACATCAATGAAGAGGTTCCAGTTCCAAAGGGAGATGATGTTAAGGCCTTACACAAGAATAAATTGGTCATGGCTAAGAGGATTATTAATGATTCAATCAAGGATATCCTCATACCACAGGTTTCCTCTCTAAAGACACCTAAAGAGATGTTTGATGCCCTGACAAAGTTATTTGAAGGGAAGAACATAAACCGAAAGATGACTCTAAGAAACCAATTGAAGAATGTAAAGATCTAGAATGCGGAGACCATCCAATATTACTTTACAAGGGTCTCTTAGATCAAGGAATAGATGGAAGTGATAGATAAAGAAGTAGAGAATGCAGAAATTGTGATGACCACCTTGAATGGTCTCCCTAGGGCATGGGACTCTTTCATTCAAGGGGTTTGTGCTAAAAAGAAGCTAGTCAAGTTTAGCAGACTGTGGGAGGAATGCTCACAAGAAGAAGCTCGAATATCAGCTCGAGAAGAAAAGATGGGAAATGAAGATCAAGCTCTCACAATACAGTCCAAGAAAATCAGAACAACCATCACAGAGGTAAGCACTCTCACCATAAAAGAAACACTAGAAAGTCTAACAAAGATTTGTCTAAGTACATTTGCTATACATGTGATGAAAGAGGAAAACTTGCAAGATATTTTCCTAGAAACAAATATAGATGTCACAAGAGGAGGGGAAACAAGAAAAGACATCACACTCATGTTGCAGAAGATGATGAGCCTTCCAAGAAGAGAATTAAACAAGAAAGTGATGAAGACTATGTTTTGATTTTCACTCTCATGGGAAACATCACACATGGAAGCAATCATTGGCTTATAGACAGTGGGGCTTCCAAAAATATGACAGGATTCAAAGAATCATTTGTGAAACTATCAGAACATGAATCACCCCACAAGGTGAAACTTGGGGATGACTACCAATATCCAATAAAAGGTAGTGGAGAATCCTCCTACAAATTAGACTCTGGAAAGTCTATGAAAATGAAGGATGTCCTATTTGTACAAGGACTAAATAAGAACCTTCTCTCCATCTCTGTATTAGATGCAAAAGGTATAAGATTTGCATTTATAGATGGTCAAGTCATCATGTGGCCAAAAGGTAAGACTATTGACGATGCAGTAGTAATTGGAGAACAAGAGGGAGGACTATACAGATTAAAGGGCCAACCAGAACAAGCTTTGGTTCATGACTCAGTAGAACCAAATGAACTTTGGCATAGAAGGCTTGCACATGTGCACTATAGGGAACTACCACTTGCAAGAAAAGTTGTTGAAGGTCTTCCAGAATTACAAGAAAAACATGAAGGAGTATGCAAGGGATGTGCAAAAGGAAAAAACATAAAGAAGACATTTCCAAGTGGTGAAAGCAAGGCTAAAGGAATCTTGGAAATCATTCACTCCGATGTATGCAGTCCGATGTCATCCAGTTCATTAAGCGGGTATGCATACTATGTTTCTTTCATTGATTATTTTTAAAGGAAGGCATGGATATACTTCATGAAGAACAAAAATGAAGTATTCGACAAGTTCAAGGAATTCAAAGCCTTGATCGAAAACTACACAGAAAAGAAGATCAAGATTTTCTGATCAGACAATGGTGGAGAATTCACATCAAATGAATTCAAGGAACTATGCAGAGATTCAGGGATTAAGAGGGAGTTGACCACTCCATATAATCCACAATAGAATGGGGTTGCAAAAATAAAGAATAGAACGATCATGGAAGCTGCAAGGGCAATGATTCATGATCAAGATCTTCCCATGCATCTATGGGCAGAAGCTGCTAGAACAACTGTGTATGTACAGAACTATACTCCACATAGAGTACTCAAGATCAAGACACCTGAAGAAGTATTTTCCAGTAAGAAACCAGAAGTCAGTCATCTCAGAATATTTGGTTGTCTAGTGTACATACACATTCCAAAAGAAAAGAGGACAAAATTAGATCCTTCAGGAAGGAAGGGTATATTTGTGGGATACTCTGAAAGCTCGAAGGCTTACAAAATATACTTCCCAGGATTCAAGAAGATCGACATCAGTAGGGATGTAACTTTTGATGAAGACTCAGCTTACAACAAATCCAGATAGAGACCCGTCGAAGAACGTGAAGAAACAAAAGTACCCAGAATTCATGACACAACCATGAATGAAGCAATTCTAGAAGAATATCGAGAAGAAGAAGAAGAACCTATAGATCCACCTCAAGAAAAGAATCCTCACAATAAGAAACCTGATTGAGTATGAGAAGCTATCCAAGGTGCAAAAATATATGGGGCTCCAAAATAGATACATAGAGAAAGGAAAAGAACCAGGTCCTGCTTCGGTTATGTAGCCTTATTATGTGACTTCATTGATGAAGAACCTTCCAACTATGAAGAAGCAGCAGAAAAGAAAGAATGGAAGGATGCTATGATCGAAGAGTATCAATTGATCATGAATAATGATGTTTGGGATGTTGTCCCAAGACCAGAGGTGAAGTCTGTTGTGACTTCCAAATGGATCTATAAGATCAAGCATGCTGCAGATGGTAGCATAGAGAAATATAAAGCAAGATTTGTGGCTCATGGTTTCTCCCAGAAAGAAGGAATAGATTATGAAGAAACTTTTTCTCCTGTAGCTAGATATACTTCCATCAAATCAGTACTTTCTTTAGCTACAGTAATGAAGTGGAAAGTACACTAGATGGATGTCAAGACAACTTTCTTGAATGGTGTAGTAGAAGAGGAAGTATATGTGGAGCAACCACTCGGTTTTGAGACACATGACATAGAGACTCATGTGTGTAAATTAAAGAAAGACCTATACAGTTTGGAACAGGCACCCAGGACATGGTACGACAGAATTGATAGCTTCCTATCCAGTTTGGGCTTTACCAAGAGTAAAGCGGATTCCAACCTTTACTACAAGGTTGAAGAAGGGAATCCAATGATACTCCTACTGTATGCATATGACCTATTTGTGACAGGTGAGGATGGGTTGATTACTGATACAAAGAGGAATCTTTATACCGAGTTCGAAATGAAGGACTTGGGTATGATGCACTATTTTCTAGGCATGGAGGTGTGGCAGAATGTAGATCGAATTTCCCTTTGAGAAGGGAAGTATGTAGTAGAGATCCCAAAGAGGTTCAATATGATGGAATGCAAGGACATGAACACACCTATGGCATCAAACCTGAAGCTATTAAGTGATGCTTCATCAAAAGTAATTGATGCTTTGATGTATCATCAGATGATTGGGTCCTTGATGTACCTAATGAATACAAGACCAGATATTTGCTTTGCTGTGAACACATTGAGCTAGTTCCCGATGGATCCGAGACATGTTCACTTGATTGCTGCAAAGCATATTCTGAGCTACCTGAAGGGTACAGTTGATTATGGGCTCAAGTATGAGGCAAATTAGAAAATTAACCTGGAAGGTTATGTGGATTCGGATTGGCCAGGTAGTGCCATTGATAGAAAGAGCACTTCAGAGTGTTGCTTTAGTATGGGATCAGGTGTGATCTCCTGGTTTAGCAGGAAGCAATCATGTGTGGCACTGAGTACAACCGAAGCGGAGTATGTTTCATCTTGTTCGGTTAGTTGTGAGGCAGTGTGGCTAAGAAATCTATTGTTAGATTTATTTGATCTCTAGATAAATGCTACTTGTATATATTGCGACAACTAGAACTGTGTGAAGCTGTCAGAGAACCCAGTGTTCCATGACAAGTCAAAGCATATTGAGATCAAGTATCGCTATATCAGGGATATGGTGTAGAGAGGAGTAGTGAAGCTCCAGTATGTTGTCACAGATGAGTAGATAGCTGATGTATTGACCAAACCATTAGACAGATTAAAGTTTGAGTACTTCAGGGAGAATCTTGGTGTTCTCCATATTGAGTTTCCCTCCAAAGGGAATTGATGTGTCCATTGGTCCTTCTGAAATGGTGGAAGCTTGAGCTTCACATGTCAAATGTAACTGCAGAGATGCTCTGATGTGATTGTGGGTTGTGTTACCACATGATCAGTGCAGAGATATTTTGATGTGAATGTGGGTTGTGTTACCACATGATCAGTGCAGAGCCATTCTGATGTGATTAAGGGATGTGTTCCCACATGATCAGATATAAGTTCAGATCCATTCTAATGTGATTGAGGGATGTGTTCCCACATGATTAGATATAATTTTTGAAGGACATTCTTTAGGAGAATGGAGGCACCTGGTGAGTTACTTGGAAATTGATTTAGTCTGGGACTGAAAATCAGCTTAGTGATGAGAGGCCATTCTCTGGGAGAATGGAGGCACCTGGTTAGTTACCAGGAAATTGATTTAGTTTGGGACTGGAACTCAGCTTAGTGCTAAGAGGCCATTCTTTGGGAGAATGGAGGCACCTGGTTAGTTACCAGGAAATTCATTCAGTCTGGGACTGAAACTCGACTTAGTGTTGAGAGGCCATTCTCTGGGAGAATGGAGGCACCTAGTCAGTTACCAAGAATTTGTTTTAGTTTGGGACTAACACTCAGCCTAGAGCTGAGATCCCTTCTGACATGATGAGGTTGGATGTAAGTGTAGTGCCTTTTTGACATGATGAGGTCGGATGTAAGTGCAGAGCCCTTCTGACATGATGAGGTCGGATGTAAGTGTAGAGCCCTTCTGACATGATGAGGTCGATCGGGTGTAAGTGCAAAGCCCTTCTGACATGATGAGGTTGGATGTAAGTGTAGAGCCCTTCTGACATGATGAGATCAGATGTAAGTGCAGAGCCTTTCTTACATGATGAGGTCAGATGTAAGTGCAGAGCCTTTCTGACATGAGGAGGTCAGATGTGAGTGCTGGGCCTTTCTGACATGGGTTTTGGATGTGTTCCTTCCATGGTTAGATGTGAGTGATGGGCGTGCCTTTCTGACATGGTTCATTCCATGGTCAGATATAAGTGTTGGGTGGACCTTTCTAACATTGTTCATTCCATGGTCAAATATAAGTGCTGAAGACGATGAAGACCTACATGAAGGCTAGGCCTACAACCAGCATGAAAAAGGGCTGGCTCTATGGAACTTCCTATGATGAGTAGAATTGAGATAGCACCAGTGATGATCCAATGGTGATAATCCAGACTTGATGATGATCCAGTGATGATCCAGACTTGATGATGATCCAATTATGCTCCAGATAAAGTGATGATCTAGTGATGATCTAGACTCAATGATGATCCAGTGATGATCCATACTTGATGACTTGAAGATGAATATATGATGATCCAGATGATACAAAGAAGAATACTTGTGATGATAAATTGTGTCAAGATCATACCTTCCTAGTTAAGAGGGAGTGTTGATGTATTTGTAACTTCAGAATGTATTCACTTGTATATCTTATGTATTGTACCCCAATGTTTATTCTGGGAAGTATCTGTAATGTAATTGAGTCATGTCATGCCCTGATGTTCTGATTGGGAGATTTAATAATGTAAACAAGTCATGTAAAGTCATCGACTATAACCCTCCTTATTGATCAAGGGTTAAAGTCCCCGCAGGTGTGGGGCCCTAGGGTTATTAGACTCTCATAGAGAATTCGGCCATAGTGAGTTATTGTCAAGTTGGGAATTAGTATAAATAGAGAGGGATCCTCTCTATTTATCACACATTGATATTCATTCACTCACAATCAGTTGTAGCGCATAAATGAGAGAAGAGAGACTACTACTATCGGGGGATCATCTTACTGTCTTTAGGCTTTAATTTTGGTGTTGATTCTATCTCTAAGGAAGTTGCAAGGTTTTCTTCTTTATGGTTTCCCTGAGGAAAATATTTGTGTTCATTGTCTCTTGTGTTTGATTGCTGTGTTTTTTATTCTCTCAGATAAGATCCTAATATCATATAGCTTAAATGTTAAAAATCTAACATATTTATCTTCAAAAAATTCTTCAACATTCTAATACTCAAGATTCTGAACCTCTAAATATTCCATTTCATTCATGAAATACTAGTTCAACATAGAAATGAACCTACCTGGTCATCTAACAGACATTTCCAAATTTTTTCCATGGTGGTACCTTCCGCACAGTTTGAATTCTCATTTTCCAATGCTTTAGAAACTAACAAATAGTTTGAATCCATGTGCTTGTCCTTATATTATTTTATTCTTTATATTGACTATGCATCTTTTTCATTCAAATATATTATCAATTGTAGATATGTTGTTCTTCAATCTAAGCCCTTGATTCTTGATTGTTGGTTAACCAAAATATCTTATCCTCACTTATTTCACCCCTCTTTGTTTCTCATTCAACTTTGGATACCAGAACAAATCTCCATCATTGACCTGTAACTTCCACCAATCTAAGTCATCCATTTTGTTTTATCTTAAACTTTGATTTCCAGTTATATGGCCTTGTCTATCCTCCTTATAGCTTCTATGCCCAGATTGATTTATAGTTGTACATTCTTTTCAACTTAAATATGCACCCTTGATCACCTTTCAAATTTACACTTTCCACACTCCTACAAAAAATTTCCTTCCCTGTCCTTTGGATTTCTTGAACTATTTTGAACCATTGATCTAATATTAACTTCTATATGAACCATAAAAATGTATGGACTATTCTCAATTCATCAAATATCAACTCCGACCCTTCTCCCATGCAACTCTAATTTTTGGAAATGACCTCATCCCTTGGTTAAAAGCCGCCTTTAATATCCATCGTTCAAGTTTGAAGGTCCTACCAAATTCCACAAATTTTAAAAGTGAATTTCTCCTTGCATGTTCAATTAGTGAAATCATTCTCTGCCATAGATTTATCCCCGACTTGATATCCATCGTTGAAACATGCACTTCCTTTACACCATTCCGCAAATTTGTAAACTGAATTTTCCCAAGCATCTTAGATCAGCGGAATTCATCTCCACCATTGATGTAGGTCACCGTCAATCTTGGCCATTGAAACCTATAGGTGTTTTAACCAATTATGCAAATTCAAAAAGTGATTTACATCGTGCAAGTTAGAATGTGGAATGGATTTCCACCATTTATCAAATATAGTCATTGATATTCTCCATTAAACACAAACCTTTTTATGCATTTTGATGATTTAAGAATTTCATTTCTCCTTGCACATTTAATCAGTGAAATTATTCATGACCATTGATATACCTATCCTTCTTCTTCCAATAGACAATTGTGTCTTCCAGTTAACATGTTCCTGCTGATTCAAGAATTTCTTAAACCTACTCATTTAAGCTCTTCACTTCTTGTCAATATACAACTTAGAACAAGTTTTCTCATCCACATACTCTTTTAAAACTGAAAAAATCTAGAATCCTTCAATTATTTTAGGAACTTTGCTTAGAAATAACCTTTGAAAAATATTAAAAAATCTTGTGAACACCCTCCATGGTTAAATGATATGAAAATTGACAAACCTTATTTCTCCTTACACTGTTTTATACCTCTGTAACTACTTAGCTCAAAAACAATGTTAACAAGGCCGATAGCGCCTTTTGTTATATATTTCTAGAATTGGAAAGACAACCTGTTGGTTGAATATAGTAAGTCAGATGGGATAAGGACTGAAGATGAGTCTATTAGAGACTACATCGAGTTAGTATTGAGTCTGTACAAGCATGTATGGGATTTGTATCGATTCTATAATAGGGCTATAAAAGAAGGAACCCAAGCTGTAAATGGATTAGATGGTTTTGAGTTGATCAAACGATACAACAATTTTGAGTAAGCCTCTAGACTCTTAGAAAAGATGCTTGAGCTAGAGATAGATATTTTTTGGTTAATGAATCTCGATAGGTGAGTGCATTAGAGTAGTGGATTTGCAGCTGTGTGGGCATATAGGTGGAGAACGTTGATTCGATCCAGGTTGTGTGAAGATCACTAGTAGGTGTAGAGTAGAGAAAGAATAGGGAAGATCAGAGAGCATGAGATGGAGGAAATTATGTGAAATATAGAAGATATTATCTTGAAAAGAGTCTGTAGCTTTGTGTACAGACAAAAGGTTCATATCTTTCATCATGTCAATGCCAGATGAAGAGCACCTTGTGGTTTTTTTTCGGATGGGTTTCCACATTATATGTTGTGTATATGTGTGAATGTTAAGTAGCTTAGCTAAGTGCATATTTACTGTGACAAATGGTTCATTTATTACTATGTTTCAATTGGTTAAATACATGATTTTTGTGTTATAATAATGAATATGATTATACTGTCTCTCACTGTCTCTTTAAGTGAATTGCATAGATAAGGGTGAATCATACTTTAGTGTTAATATATAAGTGAAAAATACCAGCCCAGTATTCATTGGAAACCTTGGCTCAGAGACAAGGAACTAAAATACCCTCCTGCACAAACTGTGGAAACATGGTGCTGGTAGCTACCCATAAAAATTAGATATCTCGGGTGAGATGGTATCTGTGTCATAGGTGCTGCAGACTGGGATCTGCTCCATCAGGCCTATATCTTAGGATTTTTTGTGGTGACCAAAAGGGTTTGAACCTGGGTCCAGTGATAGGGAAGAGGAAAAATCCAACAATCCCATATATGCTACCTCTTTGATCTTTCTAGTATTTATGATATTTCATCTCTCAGGACGAGATTTCAGTGTAAAATTTGATGTCTTCATTTAGTATGGAGACCTTCCATTACTGTATATTGTACATGGTGATGACCACTCATGACATATCTCTAGTATTCATATTCATGGCCATTGTACTATTATGTATCTAGTGTTGCTACGTATACTTCATATTTGCAGTCATGTGTAGAGATATATCAATGTATTATACTTATGAGTGGATGGTTTTTTCAACCTCGGTCTTCATTACTCCACTTCTCAAACTATTATAATGTATTTTGACCATCGTGTATCCCTCTAACCTCACACATAGGGGGAATCTACTATAGCATGATTTTCCACACTTGATACATGATGCTTTTATGGAATATCCCAACTCTACAACCTGTATATATGCACCTTGCACCACTGTCACCCGCATACATTGACATTTATGCTCAAAAAACAAAAAATATTTGAAGTCCCCCTCCCATAAAGTAAATAATGACTTGATCCTTGTCCTTCTATATGCCAGGAAACAGTCCATTTTAACCATTCACTTCCCATTGAGGGGCTATATATTGAGCTATTATGAAGCATTCAATGAGGATAAATTTGGAGAGAAAACATACTATAGTGGAATTGTGCCCCATTCTTATATATTTGAGTATGCATCCATTTGTACTTAAAGCAACCATTAGTGCTATTTCCCAAGATTTCCTTTGTCTCTGTAATATTTCCTTTGTATGGAGGAATGAAGTGGTAGATTCCTGGGTGGAGGGACTCAGTTTATCGATTTTGATGAGGTGTCGACAAAGGTTGTCATTTGTATCTCTCTTCATATAAATAGAAATATCCATTTCTCGTCCATTGCATGTGTAATTATGAATATTCTTATCCATTGATGTAATTACTTTGTTTATGTATTCGAATGTAACATGCTAGATTATATTCTAATGCTTTACATATATCATGCTTGTATATCTTGTTCTTGTTGAGGGAAAGTTGTAGGTACAAGTTTGATTGAAAGCTCAATGGGGATCTTCTTCAAAATTATTGAATAAGGTACGCCTCTTGTCCCTTATTGTTAGTTTCATTTATATATTTATCATTCTTGGAAATGGGTTTATTTCTGGTATCATCATGTCTATTGTCGTTCACCCCAAGCCATAGGATATATTCTTCTTAGAAAAACTTGAGGTAGTATTCATTCATTCCCATGAACTACCAGACATCTGACACATCTTTAGGGATAGGATACTCCATTATAGACTTTATCTTGTTGAGGTCCACCAATTTACCATCCTCAGAGATGAGATATCATAAATATTGTACTTTATCTTGACCAAATTTACACTTTATGTATTTTTCATACAGTTTCTTCCTTAATATTGAAGTGAATTTATTAAATGTTCTTTATGTTCCTCTTCATATTTAGAATATATTAAAATATCATCAATGAGAACCAACACAAATTTGTAGAAGTATTTTCTTAAGATTATGTTCATTAGAAACATAAATGAGGCTATGGAAAATTTTAACCCAAATGTAATCACTACGAACTCATAGTGTCCATACCTAGTTCAGAATGTAATTATGTAAATACATTCATTTCTTATTATTACTTAATGATATCTGGATCATAAATCATCTTATAAAATACTGTTGTGCCTCAAAATTGATTAAAGAGGTAATCTATCTAGGCTATTTATTCTTTATTGTCATTTCATTTAAATCGCTATAATCGATACATAAAATTAATGTTCCACTTTTCTTTCTAACAAATAACATTGGAAACCCCCACGGGGATACACTAGGAAATATATACTTTTTATCTAACAACTCATAGAGTTTCATTTTTAATTCATCTAACTCCAAAACGTTCAGTCGGTAAGGTGTTTTAGAGGTGGGTACCACTTTTGTACCAAATATATAGTAAAGTTAATTTCTCTCCATAGAGGTAATCCAAGGAATTCTTTAGGAAACACATATTTATATCTGTGCAACATGAGGAAATATTTCAATTCAAGTTAGTTATTTTTATCTTGGTTATCAACTACATGCACCACAAATACCTTGCACCCTTTATGCATACCTTTTAATTTGTAGGGATGAAATTATTGAGCAGTGTAACAGTCTTAGGAATACCCATTATCTACATGGGTGACCCTCTCCATCTACACTATTGAATATTTTATTATAACAATCTATAATCACTTTATGTTTTTCCATCCAATCCATGCCAAGTATTATATCCTATGACCGTAAGGGTTGATGTTAATATCTTCCTGTATTTTCCATTCATTCATATAAAAATCACACTTATGAACACAATCTGTGACTTTTCTTATAGTATGGTAGCTAAGTAAACATGCCTTTGGATGTTTTTTGTTGACTTTGATGGCTATGATTTGGTGACTATGCAGTTGGACAGTCTTTGCTGATTACTGTATGGAGATACTTCTGGATAGTTTGATTACTGTTTGGAGACACTTTGGATGACTATAGTTTTGATGTTATTACTCATTGGATTGCTTGCTGAAAGCATTCTTGATAAGGATGATACCTGTGAAGAATCATAATATGAAGCTGAACTTTTAAATTTGGAAACGACTTGTTTCTGCAAATGTAATTAAGACTTATGTTGATATTTTGTATAATCTTTTTTGAGCTGTTTTGTATTGATCATATGGACACTTATATTTTTAAGATAGTGGATCATCTACAACATGTAATTTGTATCTAGTATATATAATTATGATTTTTTTCTATGGAAAAAAAAGCTAACAAAACTATACAAGACTTTCCAAATCTACTTTTTTGCAATTTTAAATTTTATACCAATGTAGGTGAATTATAACTTAAACTAGCTCCTAGATCAATTTAAATGGAAACAAATTTGTCATGAAGTTGACCTTCAATGTCAACCATGGTTGATTGATGATATTCCTTTTTGTTTTCTAGGGATGCACTTATTTTCAACATAATTTTGGCCATCTCACCCATAGTTGAAGATTTTTGGATTGTATGAATGTTTTTGTTGTCTCTTTTCCACTTAGGGAATTCTTTATAGTAATGTTGATAACCATATTCCCAACATTTCAAGGGTTCTTCATTGTGGTCATTTTCCTTTTGTATTTTGAAAACCTACAAACTTGTTACCCTTAAAATCAAACTAATAAGGTTGTTTTAAATTTCTATAATGGTCCCCCTTGTGACCATCATCTACATTTTTGTTAAAGGGGGGCTTGTTACTCTTCTTCTAGTACTCATAATTTTCTTGTTATTTGTCCTTCCAGCCTCTATATGTTTTAGTTCATTGATTATATTGATCATAACACAAACATGCCTTCTATTTGGTTTCCTTTCATTTTTGTGGGTCATCAAATTCTATCCTATCTAGGTTGGATAGAGGAAGGAAACTCAGAAAATGGTGCACGTTTACTTTTTCCTCCTTAATGTATGGTATGCATTCTAGGAGTCTGAGGAAATTATTTTGGATTTCCTTCATGGTTCCTTGTTTTAATTTTAAATCATATAACTCTCTAGTATTAGTCTCATAATATCTTTTGGATAGGTAATTAATTTTAAAATAATTTTTAAACTTACTCCATGTAACATCTTTTTCCCTTAATTTCCTTATGGATTTCATGTCTTTCTACCAGATGTCCACTTTCCCATTTAGGTTGTATGTATCTATCTTGGATTTCATTCCACCAAAATAGTTGAATATCTAGAATTACTTGTTCATTCCAAGCAACCAAGATTCTGTCTCATCTCTGGTGACCTGGTCAACGTTAAAGTTTGAGGTTTTTATAATTTTCTTCACTTCCCCAATTAATTTATATTGTATTTTACTTTTTTTCTTCTTTATCTCAACTTTTTGTAGTTAATTTTTGTTAAAACCTTGTTCAATAGAGACACTGTTGGTACTAGAGTCATTCTCACTACTAGAGTCGCTTTCAGAAGAAATACCATGACTGGGAGTATCCGACCCACCATTTCATTTTGGGGAATATCTTATTCAATGGTACTAGAAGTTTCTCCTAATTCATTAGGTTTCGTGTTTGTTTTTAGGTTTTGCAATAATGCTTCATTTAATTCTCATTATTCTCCATGTTCCCTTTGTCCTTTTGGTGTCTTCCTTGTACATTCATAGTTTTGTTTTTAACTTTTTTATGGTCTCAAAGATTTATGTAGGAAACCCCACTTTGACCAAATCGACATATATCTCAACTTCAGGTGATTTTGGTTCTGTGATCCCATTCTCTTCTACCATGATACTTAGTAAAATAAAAATTTCCTACTATGTGCAAAAAGAAAATATAAAATATGTTTGTTAGA
>LPNX010836898.1:49118-63726 GCA_001517045.1 Pseudotsuga menziesii | reverse complement strand
ATATATATATATATATATATATATATATATATAAGGACCAAAATATCACCGACATTTTACATTGTATGTGGTAGAATCATGTCTTTAACATTCATAGATTGTTTACCTTACCTCTTTTCAATTATAATTTTTTGTTATCTTACATCAAATCATAATATATGTGTTGTCCTTGATTAAATTTAGGTGCTACTTAAATCTTTTGAATCCTCACTTACAAGTATTAAATCTTTTGGAGATAAATCCTATCTAGTGGTTCAATCTTCAACGTAACTTCATAGTTTTGCTTCGATCTTATTTAAAATTCAATCCTAGAGGGGGGTTGGGGGTATTTGTTCATAGTACTTGGTATTTCTATAAGAGTCTACCATTAAGGAATGATTCGGGGTCTAACCCATGAAACCAACCCATGGAATTCACTACACCATGCTATTATCAAATGTTAAAAACTATGATATATTTTGTCACTTATATACACCAAACTTGCGCATTCAATGTATTTTAAATAAAATTAATACATATGCTATGAGGTTTCCGTGCATTACATAAGATGATTGTTCTATATAAATTCAACACTTGCAAGACATAAATTGAAGTCGTATGGTGAGTATCCTTCTTTGGTCTAAAGGGACTCCCGACGATTGGTTAATAACAATAATTAAATGAAAGAGGAATAGAGTTGGTAGGTTAGTCATAGGGTTTACACTTTTTAGTGGATATTGAAATTACTCATCATTCGAATACTCACTGATACTTCACAAACCCGTAGGTGATACTTCCCTCATTCACTTTTTCAAGTCTCTACATGCTCTTGTCCAAAAGTAGTTGCGGTTCTGCAATCCTGGTTACCATGGCATGACATATTCAACACCATAAGGTTTCCATGATAGTTGATATCATGATAGATTAATTCTAATAACATACTATGGAACTTAACTCTTCATTCACAGGGATGTATGTTGAAATAGTGAATGGTTTCTTCCATGGATTTTTATTGAAAGTTTCTTCCTAGCTTCATTGTTCCCTTTCTCTTCTTAGTAATTTCCATGAGACCACATCCTAGGCGTTTTCTTGAGTAATGTAGACACCAATTGCATGAAATATGATGAGGGTAAGTTACATGGGATTGACTAATTCCCTTCCTTACTGTATACAAATTTATTTAGTTGTATCATTGCAATAGCTATCTTGTATCTGTAACTATCTATAATTCAATTTGACTATTGAATATAAACTCGACATGGTGAGACTTAGTTTGTAACCTCTCTATGAGTTTTTAGTTCTTAAATCTTATATTTACACAATGGAAATAACCTTCTTGTAATGACCCATCACCCTCCTACATCACATATGTAATTTCCATTTCTTATTATCGCAATTATACTACCTCTGCTACTAGAGTCATGGTTTAGGTTTTAATTCAAAACTAGGGATTTTATTTTTCTCTGCGCTATAGTTGGCTCTATAATTTAAATTATTTTGACCCTATTGGGATCTTATATACATTGCATAGCATGTGTAAATATAGTAACTTAGAATTAGATTATATATCTCTATGAATAAATATTATGTTCCCTCTTTTAATGAATATATTGAATAATATTGCATGCTATTTTTTTGGTTGTTAAATTTGATTCCTAGTTTCATATGCTAACTAGGATGATACACCCTTTTTATTTCTCCTTAGGAACATGAATTTATAAGTATACAGTTCATACAATCCCTCAAGCAGTTCGTATTCCAAATCAATGAAGAGACAATTGTTTTATAGTTAGATTTCTATTCAATTTATTGCAATGGGATTGAGTTTAATATGTTAGGGTTAGGGTTTCCAAATTGACATTTCTTCCTTCTCTTTGATTATTATAAGGATATTAATTTTACAATTGAGATTCTACTTTCATGTTTATAATTCACGTTAATACGTCGTGGATGACTAGGTACCTCAATATAATTTTCTGTCCACTTTATATAGTGGGAGCCATGTCTATGTTTATAGCAGTCAATTCTGAACTGGTTATGGGTTTACCATATTAATTGTGTTCAACCTAATAAAAAAAATACCAAAATATCATAATGTGTGTATTTGATCTCATTTGGATAAATACATTTAATAGTGTCGAGGTTATGGGTTTCCATATCCATTCTAGTTCAAGAATGACTATTAACAATCCTCATCTTTTACATTTAAACTATTTCTTTTCACTTTCATGTAATAAGGAATTTTAGTATATTTAGTATTAATATTAGCTAGCAATGTTTTCACCTTTATAATCTAAAATACTTATGAAAATAGTTTGTTACCACATTGTTTATTTAACATCAAGATACATTAATTTCTTCTATAATTTGTAGTTTATAATGCACTTACTATATAGCTTAATCCATTACTATAAGGGTATTACAACAATGGCTAACTAATCACTTGACTTACTGGTCATGATAACAATCTATATATGTTGTAAACCACTGATAGTTACTAGAACTATTATGTCAATCATTGGAGTAAAACAATAACCAATAAAGGATATAATGTCAATAACCCTTTAACAAATACATATAATGTCAATGTATTACTCTTTTGTTTTATGATGATAACAATAAAGGATATTAGTTCTATTCATAGTATGGCATACTTGCACGGACAATAAAATGTTTCTTTGTTTATCAATCAAAAATAAAATAATACTTGTTGTGGAGATTATACATTCTACCATAAATAAATGCATATCACTTGTATATATCTTTTATCTCTATTGCGCTCTAAATGAGTCAGGGTATTAGCCTCAAATCAGATATTTGTATGAGCTGTAATCACAAATACAATTAGTATTTCTTATTCCACAACTCTCTATAATGGTAAAAAGGTATTTATAAATTATTCCTTCAACAATTATGAGCATATAGTTAATTTGAATAAACCATAATACAATACAACTCTGCAACTTAATAAATGAACCACAATTTCGAGGGATAGATAACATATTAGAGATGATTAGGGAAAAAAAGCTAGGTTCAACCGCTCCTCCTGACCATACGAAACAACATCCAAAATACTTTTCAGTTTCGACCATTAAGCATGGTCAGTGCACCATAGTATTTAAATGTACACATTAACAAATCAACTTTGTCTATATGTGGTACTTCATTCAAATCCTATTGAATCTCATTCACAATGGTATTACTTAGTACTTGAGATCCCTTCCTCATAGGTTTATGGGAAAATTACAACTCTTAATGCACCAAAAAGCCTCATGTTCATCCTTGTTGATTATTTATTAATGTTTTTGAGGACTTATTTCCACCAACCCAACAGGTTGATTACTCTTGAATCTTTTCTCTGCATATCTTGGGTTTTTATTACTAGTTTGCCACTTGTATTTTCCTAGATTCCATGTGTCATTTCTCCACCATTGGAAGTGTAAACTAATTCAACATATGACTCTAGCTTTTCCACTTCACAATCTTTATTAATTAAACAAATAATTTAGTTGAATACATCAACCTTACTTGGTCAACATAAGCCAAATGGATTCAACAATTGTTTACAATGTGTAATAATTAAATAAATTCAAATTACATTCAAGGGAAGGGTATTTTTTTGTAAGTTGCATATAATTATATTAAAGTACAAAAAATATTACATGCATAGTGTTTGAAACACATGTATCCTTAGTATTGGGTCCTTGGCAAAAAAATTACCACATTTTTCCTAAATGTTTCCTTTGTGAGGGAAACCAAGTATCCCCAATCAAAACTATTAGAGATAATAGGAAAACCAATATATCTAATAGAAATAAAAAAAAGATAATTATAGAAAATCATGGGACCTTATGTATTTTTCCATGGTTCTTTGACAATGGGACAAGGCTTGTAGTAGTCATCATCTTCACCAGAGGGAGCAGGTTTAGAATCCTGATGCAGCTCCACGGTTGGAGGAGGTGCCGACATTTGTTGTGGTTGTTTGTCAATATGAACACATCCCTCTTCATTCTACGCTCTGGTTTCCACATTGGGTGGAGCCTCTTCTGCACTTGCTATAGGATTGGTGTCCGGATATTGGGGACTCTCTTGGATAGGTTCTTCTGGTTCAGACTCAATGAAGACAAGGATGTTTGTTCAGGAGAGGAGATTTCAAAAGTACTTGAAGGAGTAGGTGAAGGAGCTTACTCCCATTTTCAGAGAAGTTGAGAAATACAAATTGTCATCAGCCAGTAGTGTGAAATTCTCTACTTCATGGGTTGCATTTTGTGGTGATGATCAGCGTCCTCTACTTCCCAGTCATCCATTACTCTATAAACACTAAGGGGGATATGGGCTCCATACCCTACAGAGATGGAGAATCAAATTTTTGCATGGACTCATGTTCCCTAGAAGATGTTGGCCTTGTGAGGTGTTGCGCAGAGTCTTAGTGGCATAGTCAGTGAGTGGACTCCCTTCTTACAATCCCTTTATTTTTGTCTACCTTGGGAGTTGGAATGCCAAAATGAAATGGGGTGACTAGAGAGGATGCGGATTATAATATCTGCCCAATCCAAGTCTGTGCAAGTCCCTCGAGTGAGGTGACTAGGTACCTCATCTAAGCACCGACAACCATTAATTTCCTATGATGTGTGGAGTTAGCCATCAAATCCAAAACATGTGTCAGGTTACCAATAGTACAAGGTAGGGTTCCTTTGAAGTTGGATTTCCTTGGCCGGGAGGAGGACTGCGTAAATATCCAGGAGGCTGTGACAACTGCGGCAGGTGACATTTAATAAAGAGTCCCACTTTCTGCCACATTCTCCCTTGAAACACCTGCATCCAGGGTTAATGGAGAGGTATTACAATACATTTATATATGCATTTCATTATTATTATTTTTCATCTCTCTTTCCAATTATGTTTCAAAATAGGTTATATGGCCCAATGTCATACTAGATACTTACAATCTTAACCATTGTGATAACTATATCAAATTCCCAATGTAGCTTCTAGGATAATAACCAACCAACCAATTGTACTTGAGTCTCTTTCCCAATGCATCAATTAGGGTAACCACATTTAAGTTTTAATACAACTGTACTAGATTCTACTACTCAATGTAGCAGTTAGGGTAACCACAAATTTTAAAACAGTTGTACTAGATGTTGCTTCCCAATGTAGTAGTTAAGGTAGACACATAACATAATAGAATGGTTCAACATACTATATTTATATTAATAACCATATCATAAGTCATATAAATTGAAATATTCATCTTTTTTAACCTAGCATTTATAACATAGAATAATATTGTTTTTTAAATTGTTTCATCACATGCATACATAAGATTAGGTCGCATTCCCATATATGTCATACAACTAGGTATCACTTTATATTAATAACTACAACATATCATCAGGTAGATAAACATGTATTTCATATGTATCTATAGAAAATCCATCATATCTCAGCATAAATACATGCGTAAACAACATAGCATTAGCATGAACATATATATTTTAAAATTCATAATTACAAGTAGTGAAGGAAAGGAACTCATATGTTCTAGGTATTGTTGATCATTCTACAACTATTTTGGGTATTTTACTGACCCACCCTCAACCATGTTTTACAATTTTTAACCATGGTTATCTAGAGTCAAACATAGTAAACCATATTTAACTAGAATATACCATGGTTAAATAATAGTCATCGATACCTAACTATGGTCAAACTTAGTTAACCATATTCAAACATAGTTAAAAATGGTTAAATAAAGTCACGAGGCGTTCACTAGAAAGGCAATACCATATCACATCCATTCATATTGGGGGTTTGAATACTCCTTAAAACCTAAAAAATATATTTCCCCATATTAAGGGGTTAAGGGGGTTTTTTTTAATTTGTAATAGTAATATAAATATTGGGTATTATTTTATTTTGTTGGGATGAGGAATAACCTCCAAATTGTGGGATGGATTCATACCTCCAAATCATGGTTGGATTCATATCGGTCCTAGTTTTTTCTAAGAAATAACCTCCAAATTGTGGGATAGATTCATACCTCCAAATCATGAGATGGATTCCTATCAATCCTAACCATTTCTAAGGAATAGAATCCAAATTGCGAGATGGCTTAATACCTCCAAATCATGGATTTGATTCATATCAATACTTGTTTATTGAGTGCTAAAGTATTATAAACTATCCAAATTTTTGTTATTGGATAAACATAAAAGAGGTCTTCAATTCAAAATGTAGTAGTTCATGCATGCTTATGTGTTGGAACAAGTAATAGAACTATTTTTCCTTCCTTTCCATGTTGAGTTATTGATGTGTTCCTTGGATTCTTAATTTCTTGGATTCAAGCCTCCAAGTTACATTCATAATTGTAATTTCAATTATTATATGCAAGGAATTCATCTTAATATTGTATTGGAACTGACATGAACATAGGTGAAAATCTAAATCCTTATTTACATACCCTATTTTTTATCATTACTATGAAATGGTATCATATCAGTTTTTCCATAGGTGTATCTTCATAACTATTGCATTCTTGAATCTTAACAATGGATGTTTTTTCCTCCCTCATAAAGATAAAAAAAAAATAGATCTAACCTTAGTAAAGGTACCTAAATGTTGTTAATTCCCTTTATTGCAAGAATAAGTGTATATGAAGTGGAGGAAATTCATTGCATCTTGTGAATGGCCCAAATCCAAGGTATGCACATGATCATATGGTGTTATTGCAAAGTAAGAGGATTTTTTCTATGTTCATTTGTGTTCAAACATCAATGATGTTTGTTTTGATAGGAAGGTAGGGAATTCCATCCATGAAAGGGTTTCAAGTTTGCATTTTATGGCTTTTAATTAATTAATATTATAGAAAACATTATATCTCTATGGCTAGACTTGTATTTACATGATATAAAATTTGTAGATTAGCAGGGTGTGGTATGAAACATATGCAATTCTCATCTTTTCTAAGCATTTCACTGACTTTTGTACTAGAAGTATTTTACATTATTTATTACATTATTTCTTGAATTGGTTTCGTGTTACACATTTTTCCTTCCCGTTACTATTATGTTGGTTCTTCCACTATCTAATGATACAAATTGATCAGTGGCCTGCATAGTCCCAGTGGGATCATTATTAACATTATAATATTATTTATTTTAGCATCACATTTTCTTATACTAAGATTCATTAGGGATCAAGTTTGTTACAAATTTATAATATGATATAAAGGGAGTATTAAAAATGGGTTGATAAAAATGGATACCTACAATATCCTATGAAAATAGGGGTTTTCATAATTGGAAAGGTATATTGGGAGGGGGGGTTCAACAATACAATTTGAGGATGGATTTTCTAGTATTTAGTGAAATTAGGGATATTATTTAATATCCTATAAACGATCATGCTATATAAGGATTTCACTGAGTGAACCCCACGTGAATAATGTTAACTATTAGAACAATAATTAACCATTATCAATTGTTGTTAATGGAATTTAAATATGGTCTCATATAATCAAACATGCACAACCATTTTTAATGAAGTAATCCATAATAACCATGATGAAACATAGCTAATGTTATTTAAATAACATCAATAATACACAAACAAGGTTTATTAAAGTAAACTATAGTCAACAAATGTTAAACAATAGTAAACCATTATGCATTCCTTTTCTAGAACAAGTTAAGCATAGTTGACTATTCAAACTTGATCAACCATTGTTTGATCATCTTTGTAAAAGATGTCAAGCGATGGTCAAAGATGGCTAAACTTAGGTAAAACAAGTCTTCCATAGTAAACCATGGTGATATAAGGTCAACCATAATCAACTGTTGTGATATGAAGTCAACCATATCCAATCATAGTTATAAAATATACCATGGTCAAAAAATAGTATGCGTGGTTCAGTATGGTCACGCATGGTTCATTGTAGTAAAATAATAAGTATGCATGGTGTTGGAGACATTTACCACCATACACACTTATTTTGGTCAAATTGTCCTAGTTAAACCACTATCCTAAGTATTATTGAAATTAATTGACATCAGTGGAGAATTAAATGACATCATCCAGTCACACCCACACCTACCTTCAGTCAAGGAGGCTAACTTAGCCTTCTCCTACATTCGGGGAGGATAACTGGAGCACTTCGGGGGTGATCTGAGTGATATTAATGCACCTAATTTCTAAATGATGGTTACAATCAGTTAAACAAGGCAGTGAAGGTGCCTCCTTTCATTTAATTGATTATTTAATGATTAATTAATGAACTGGAGTCAACAGGGGTGCCTCCACCAACTTTTTATGTTCAGTTCAACTTCAGTTAACCCCATTGAGGTTCATTGGAGTCATTGAAGTGCTAGAACTTGATGGTTGGCTTGCTATGACATGTGTCTGATCTCTTTCAATTGAGACTCGGTCATTTATTACACTCTGACATCAGTTAGGGCTTAGTTGAGTCAATTAGTGTTTTGATCAGTGGTTAACTGGAGTGTTGAATATGGCTTACATTTAGTTAAGCTAGACTCACTCATTCAATTCGAATGACATCCTTGAGGATTCGAATTGCTCATTTCATTTCATGCTTGTAGCATGACATTGTATTGTCTTATTATTCTTTTCATCTGATTATATAGAGCGACTACTCATTATATAGACCGATTACACCATTTCATGAGTTATTTGTTGATTAATATTTGATGAGACTGATGTTTAATCCCTAGATCAATGTGCAATATTAATATGGTATCAGAGCTCATGGCAGGATGAAGCTCTATCTCTAAAAAACAAGCCTTTTGATAGATTTCTACATGAAATTTGAGCAATAGCTCAAAAATCCAGCACTGCACCAGAAGCCAAGGCTTACCACTTAATACCCCAAGTAAAGAACTTGTTGATAAAAATTGCTTGATTGACTATGCTGGGTGTGATGAAAGCCTAAAATGTGAAGGTTGTTCGACCTTACATTGCCCTTTCTATTTTGATTTTCAGGTTTTCTACAGGTGAAGCATTCGCTCCAGCAGATCCAGATGGCCTCATCAGTAGATATTTTGACTCCATACAATTTCCACTCATGGAAAGGTGACATGGAGATTCAGCTGCGCTCGAGAGGACTCTTTAGAGTCACCATGGACACTGAAGATGAGCATGGTTCAGCCATAGAAAAATCAAGATTCTTGAACAAGAAGGATGAAACCTTCGGTTTCTTGTGCCTCTCTATTTCGCAGGATATTATTTTCCATCTTGCGGGATTGAATACTCCAAAATAAATATGGGACAAATTGGAAACTATATATGGAAATCATGATAACTTGAGAGTTTTCCAGATAAAAAATGAAGTATTGTCTCTCCAGCACTCCAATTTCGAGACTCTGAATGACTTTTTCACAAAGTTCAAGCATATTGTTTTACTCTTGAAGCAATGCAAAGTGGAGAAGGAGGATGATCAGCTCATCCTCACCATACTCTCCAAACTTGGGGCTGATTATTCATTTTTTGTTTCTACATTCCGTGCGGGGAAGCTCACAACCCCCAGATGGAATATGCCTACACTCAATGCCTTCATTGAGTCCCTAATAATTGAACATGACAAGCTTATCCAGATGGGGATCATCGGATATTCCCATGATCAATATCTCCATGCCTCAGGGCCCAAAGATATGAATGGTAAAGGAAAGTAGCAGAAGAACCCAAAAACTAAATTTGATGCTCGTAAACCTAGAGTTGAAAACTAGTAGCATGATGAATCTTCTGGCTCAAGGAAGAACAAAGAAAAAGGGCACCATGGCAAGGAAAAATTCAAGTGTTCCTATTGCAGGAAGGGATTCCACCCTGAACATACCTGAATGAAGAAGAAGATTGATGAAGAAATCTCTCTCCTTGAGAGAAGTCACATCAATCTTCTGGAGAGCTTTCAGAGGAGAGATCAGCAAGATCAGGAACCACAGCATGAAAAAGGTCATGCCCTCATGGAAATCATTTCGAAGTCCAATGAAATATTGATTGATTCTGGATCTTCAAACCACATGAAGGCTGAAAGAGACTCCTTTTCATCCTTGGAGACCAACAAATCCATCCCCATCTACATGGGAGATGACTCCACCATCATTTCAGAAGGACAAGGTACTGTTGATCTTGAAAATGGATTTTTTTCAAATGTTTTGTATGTACTGTCTCTGGCATCAAATATCCTTAGTGTCTATCAGATGACACATACAGGAGTGCCTAAGAGAGTTTCTTTCAGCCCAAATGATGTTGAGATAATAGAAATTGCATCTAGGAAACTCATTGCTAAAGGCCTTGCAAACAACCATGCAAAATCCTATGAGTTCTCTCACTTTGTTGCGGATGCAAAGCCCACCGCTCTGATAACTCATGGAAATGAGGTTAGTAGGATCTGGCATGAGAGGTTTGGCCATATTAATTTCAAATATTTTCAAAAATTATAGAAAAAATCCATGGTTGAAGGCCTCCCGGTCATTAAGGAAACCATGAGAATTTACAAGGGCTGTGTGATTGGAAAACACCCTGAGCACAAGTTCGATCGGGGGAAGGAAAACTGAGCTACATGCATATTGGGGCTAATAAATTATGATAGAAGCAGTCCAATGCCTATCACATCCATGAATGGATCAAGGTATCTTCTTACTTTTATTGATGATTTTTCAAGGTCCACATGGGTCTTCTTTCTCAAAAAGAAGTCTGAAGTACGTGAAATTTTTTCTAATTTGAAGTCCTTGATCGAAAATTCCTCTGGGATTAAGATCAATATTTTGAGATCTGATAATGGAGGGGAGTATGTCAGTAATGATTTTCTGCACATATTATCCCAAATTGGTATTCAGGTCAAACATTCAATTCCCTAGACTCCCCAGCAGAACGGAGTAGCGGAAAGGAAGAATCAGTCTCTCAAGGAGATGACCACCTGTATGTTGGAATCCAAGAAGATTGCTGAAAATTTATGGGATGAGGCCATGCATGCTGAAAAATACATTTAGAACAGGGTGACACACTCATCTATGAAAGGGAAGACCCATTTTGAAGCATACTTTGGACACAAGCCGGATGTGTCGAACCTACAGGTGTTTGGGTCCACTGCATGGGCCCGGATTCCACTTGATAAAAGAAGGGCTTTGCAACCGGAAATAATAGAATGTATGTTCATTGGGTATCCTGATGAATCAAAAGGATTCAAGCTTCTGGATATCAAAACAAAACAGATCATCATCGAGAGAAGTTTCAAGTTCGATGAGCCTCTTCAGGAGGTGGAACTAGTGAAGGAGAAAACTGCTGAATTTCCTTCCTATTCTACTGAATATTTGGATGTTGAAATTGGGGGTGATGACTCTGATTTGAATCCTATAATTTCTGATATCATTGTTCATAAATCATCATATTCTGAATCAGAACCTGAAGTGAAAAATCATCTTCCTACATGGGCCCGACAGACACTCTCCTCCATAGGAGAGAACATTGGAAATCCGGATGATCCAAGGAGAACCCTATCTGATTTCCAAAGAGCAGGTATTGTGCTCTCTTGTCCTGATAATTTGATGTCCAAAAATTTCTATTTGATGATTAGTTCAGATCCAAAATCCTACTATCATGCTCGGAAGGATCTGAGATGGCAAGTTGCCATGGATGAAGAGATGAATCACTACTACATTTCGACCCAAAATACGACGGCCGTCATGTCGGATTTTCGACACTTTCCTGTCGCATGTAGGACACTTTGATTTTTTCTTAAGTGTCGGAAACTTGGCGTCGGTGATCCGACACTTAAATAACCGTCGCTTAAGCGACACCTACGTAACCGTCGCTTAAATGTAAAGTGTCGCTTAAGCGACAGAATATTTTCGACGGTAGAATTTTTTTTTTTAAAATAGCCTCCATAACCGTCGCTTAAGCGACACCTGAAACCGTCAGATAAGAGACGGCAATCCAGAAAAGGCGTCGGAAAAGCGACACCTTCAACCATCGGATAAGCGACGACGATCAAAAAAGGCGTCGGAAAAGCGACGGAAATCCAGAAAAGCCGTCGGAAAAGCGACAGAGGAAACCGTCGCTTAAGCGACGCCTGTGGAATTTTTTTTTTTTAAAAATATCTCGAAATTGTGTGGGTTAATATCAATTTGATCTCTTTCGATTTTCTCTCCAAGACAACCCATAAGACATTGTGGAGTATTGGTTTCTTCATAAAACTTCTTGCTATCCCTACTTCCCTGAAGTGAGAAAGATTCATGATCGAAACTTTAAAGAACTGGTTATTGTGTCGACCATCCAAATAAATGAACCAACTTGCACAAGCCACATTACAACTTGCCATAGCAAGTTGGGTAATATCTTTAAACCCCACCAGAACAACCAGTGATTTTATGTCACTACTACCACACTATTTTCATTTGAAGTACTGATAGCTATCACTATTAACGTTCAATTTTCTAACTCATAAAATTTAGAATCAAGATATATGACCTATAAATCAGAATTCCTGGACAGGTTGGCTGTTCTTGGTATTTATACAAGTCTCTTACAGCTCCGAATTTGAAAGAGAGTGCTCGTGCACTTCCACACATTTTCTTGCCCAAGTTCAATATTTCAGAAACCGTTTATATAGTTAAAAGTGGACAAATCACACTGTACTGAGTCTCGGAAATATTTAGCTTTTTCCAACAGAAACAATTGAAAACACGTTCTTATCATAATTATATGGTGTATAAGCTGAAACAGTTGGGGCTGTCTCTTTGTGTACCATGGTGGCAATTTGCTGGTTTATGAGGAAGCTTGTACATGTGCTTGTTCCATTCGAAGACCATCATAAACTTGCTGCTTCGGATCTCTACTTTTCCCCAAAGGAGGACTTCAGATTCCAGGATCTTGTAGACGCAACTAACAACTTCTCTGAAAGTGCTGTGATTGGAAGAGGAGCGTGTGGCACTGTTTATAAAGCAACTATGCCTTCTGGGGAATTTATTGCTGTCAAGAAGTTAGCTTCTAATCGTGAAGGATCCAACATGGAAAATAGTTTCAATGCTGAGATATCAACTCTTGGTAAGATCAGGCATCGTAATATTGTGAAGCTGTATGGTTTCTGCTATCATCAGGAATCAAATCTTCTTTTGTATGAGTATATGCCAAATGGTAGCTTGGGTGAAATTCTTCATGGGAACTCTTGTATACTAAACTGGGACACTCGCTATAAAATCGCTCTTGGGGCAGCAGAGGGCCTCTCTTACTTACACAATGATTGCAAGCAACATATTGATCACAGAGATATAAAATCAAATAATATTCTACTTGATGAGAATTTTGAAGCTCACGTGGGGGATTTTGGATTGGCCAAGGTGATTGACATGCCGCAGTCAAAGTCCATGTCTGCTGTTGCTGGTTCATATGGCTATATCGCTCCTGGTAAGATGCGTCTATTCTTTCAACAAACTCTAGTCTCTTAGATTTTCCTTTTCTGCAGTGTCATGGACATATGATATGCAACTTCTAGGTTACAAGAATCCTTGGATGTGTTTTGGGCTTTACGGCTATATCAATCATAATGTTTCACTGCAGAGTAATTGCTTCTGCAGAAATGTCCTTCACTTCTAGTTTTGCATGAAGGATGAACTAAACAATCAAAATTTATAGGTTGTTTCTGATCTTTTTGATAGGATTTTCACATACTCTTTCCAACATCTCCCTTGCTTGACCAAACTATCAAAATAAGAGTTGATATAAACTTATTCTATGAATAATTCAAATTTATATTTGATCATAAATCATATAATAATTTTATAGTCAATAGGTTCGAACTTAGATTATATCATTAAAGTTCCAAACGAGTGAGAGTGGGTCTGTTTATCTTAAGATAGGATTCCTGATAAACATAGAAATGACAAGTATGTTTTATTTGTAGCATTTGACACAAACTCGAAGCTTGCTTATTAGAATTGCACAACGGAATTCAAGACATATATATAGTGAGGATTCCAAAATAGAATTTGATTGAAACAAACAACTATTATTTTGTTCCATTCAAATGGTCAAACTATTGGGTCTGGGCCCTGAATACAATGATTGGGAGCCAAATTCACACAGAGAGGTCTCAATCTCTCTTTGTTACAATACAACACTTAACTGAACTGAAGCTTTAATCTTCATCTTGAAATGAACTACTCCCCTGAACCCTTCTACTGGTTAGCTATTATTTGTATTTCTACCCTGGAGTACAAATTGTTAAATCGTTACAATTCCAGGAACCCAACAGTTGAGAGTCGCCTTGACATGGCTCACCACGTGGGATACTTGTTGGTGTTCTGGTCCAATCAAATTCATATTCATGGCTCTTCTTTTGTTGATGTGGTCACGAGGAAAACATCAATGAGTTATCCTGCTCGGCCTGTTAATGCTTTAACTATCTGGTTCTAATTGTCAACTAGGGATAGTACTCTATCACCTTGGTACACTTCCTCTGCACTTTGGGTTGGTGCTTTCCAACCACAGGTGGGACTCCCTATGTGATATGAAGATAAAAATTTAGCTTTGTGTGCCAAAACTACTTTAGATCTATAGTTAAAACTCACTGTAAATTATACTGCATGATAAAAATTTCAAACATAAAGCAAATAAC